>KB292024.1:57509-72914 GCA_000328365.1 Capitella teleta
ATGGAATGGAATCATTTGGTTGTTTTCATATCTTGCAGAGGTGGCTGTTCTATGTTTTTTACGTACTTTATCTTCAATTACTATATTCTATTATATAATATTATTATATAATAATATTATATTCTATAATATAATATTATTATATTCAATTGGCCTGATGCCAAGTAGCTTGGCATCGGGCCAAGGCCGATGCCAAGCTACTTCCTGTTTGTTTATTGTGGGAATCTGAGATACCATGAATGCAGTAATTTTTATCGGTTACCAAGAAGTACCCTTTAACTCATTAAGACAAGTGGGTCGTGAATAGCGTGATTTCACTTGCAAGAACATCTATTTGCCAGTTGCTCACTTTTTCTTCCACACTGAATCGCCATCCTTTGACTTTCCTCGAACGGCGCTTGCATTCAAAGGATATTGCGACTCAACGTAAGTGCGATACAGTAATTTTAATAACAGCATTGCTTTGCTGAATAAAAATAAAATCTACTGCCATATCTAGATTGTATTATCACGACACTTTCATTACGTTCTTTATAGAGCTGACCGAATTGTACTAAAAAAATTTATATATATTTATCATGGGGTAAATATAGTATATCTGCTTGGAGCATCTCGTTTGGTGTTTTTACATTAAAAGAGTGCCTCATAACATTTTAGGTGGTGTGAGGTATGTCTGCCAAATTTCTTGTTTAGATATCCATTTGTGAGCCTCGTATTTAGATACTTTAGCTTTAGCAGTGAATTTTCTGATAGCACCCATACCTTTCCAATAGCCGTTAGTGCAATAATATATATTTTCCATTGCGTATAAATATACATGTATCCAAAATTTACATGCCTAAATATACTGGTTTGTCAAATCTTATTCTAAGTCTTTTCATACAGCTACTAATGACTCACTAAATATAGTTTTTAAATATCGTTTTTTCAAGACTTATTTTTGACGATAAGTTTCTAACTTGTTTTTCTGTACTTACTAATTTAATATCTAAACGGTTTCTGATATTTTCAATAGTTTATCAATTACCAAATTATTCATTAATTTAAAGAAAGCTTTTTCGATTGGGTTTTTGCATTTTGTCTTAAATTAGTATTTAACATGATTCATCCAATTACACTCTTCAAATTTTACTCCACTCTGTATTTTTGTTAATTTTAAAACCAGATCCAAATATTGTTTGGGGTTTACATGTTGAAGAGTGTATCTGTTTTTATTATTTAGATTTGGAATTAGTTTTTTCACTTTAGTAACCATTAATCTTTCAGGTGCTAATGGTAAATCATTATGCAAATCGTGTAAATGATCTGGATATTCGAGATCTACAACAAGGATACAAGAGTGTTTTCTCCATTCTTCTAAATCGTCATCATTCATCAGCTTAAAGTTATGAGTAGGTAGTTTTTTACATTGGTTATGTGCTGCACCTCTGGATTGCCCAGTATATTGACAATGATCTTTTACTTTATCTTTACTTTTGCGTAGTATTTGCGAGTTACTGCAAATCCTACAATTTTCTTCTCTCTGAACATTTTCTCCATTTAAAATCATTTTTCTTAGAAATATAGTTGTATGATAAATATTAATACAGTCAAACCCCGTTAATCCCCCCTCCTCCATTCCCAAGAAAACTGATGGATTAACGAAAAGGGTGGATTACATTTCAGACCACAAATCGATCAAAATTGTGTGTCATTTTAAAACCCCCAAGACCCATGTCAAGCATTTGCGTAGTAGCATATACCATTAGGAATGAAGCAGGAGGTAAAACAGACCTCATAATAAACGATCACATGAGGCCAATTAAAGATTTTTGTTGTTTGAAAAAATCTGTGATGGTTGTCTGCTTAGCGGCATTATTCAATCTGCTTGTGATAAGCTGTTTCATTAAAGGGATGGGGAACTGAATTTTAAGTGATGTTCTATTGACTCATAGCACCAATTGATAGCATTCCGTGCCAAAAACACCATGCCTGGATGCAAGTGTAAGGAAATAATGCATTTCGAATATCGGGGTTAGCATTGGGCCTATGGGAGAATGGCTTCCATTACGAAGTATAGGAGGCAAACGTCAGCTGAAGGCTTGCCGTGATTGGTCCCGTTCACCTCGTGGAGCTATCGATTTCAGCCAAGCAGAGCAGATCATCTTCACCATAAAAGGACATCTTTCAGGATGAGAAACATGGTAGGTGTCCTAGAAAATCGCTTGTTAAAATAAGAAAAATAGCGAAAAATATCTGGTGGCAAAATGATTATTCTATCTATTTCCGAAAAGAAAATAAAAAAATATCCAGGGGTTTAGTCGCAGGACACGCTGATATGACGAGGCCCATTGTAAAAGATGGGGAACTCGGTGTTTCATCACAGCTCCTGACGTCACGCCTAATTAGCAATATATCTCCCGCGAAATCGTTAGCGATGATATTCCTTATGTGGGCCAGGCATAGGAATCATTTTTGGTGCATCAAATAACGACTCAAAGTCCATTTTTAACCAGTTCTCCCTCCCTTTAAGCCCAATCTGTGAAGTTCATCTTTATTTTCCTGCTTCGCTGCCTCCGACTCCTCGAATCTCTCAAAATATATAGCATTAATGCGCGCACGTGCTGCCTCGCTTCCCCCGCCAAGACTTCCTTCGCGAGCTCAGATCTCGCTTCTCCACTCGATTGATCTCCACTCACAACTTCGTCATCTCGTTCATTCCGCTCCTGAACATCGATAACCCAGCGACCAAATAAATTAAAGACTTAACAGAATTTTCGCCTGCGATTTTAACGCCTAACAAGTTAATTAAACAACGCGAATCACGGTTAAACAAACGGGAAGGCGCCAGTTGCTGTTAAACTGACCCGACTTCAAAGAAATCGCCGACAATTAGTTTTTGATGAGAATTTAATACGATATTTTTTTCTCCGAGAATAGTAGCAAGTTAATCCCTTCTTACTACACTCCATTTAAAACATTCTTCGTCATTATTTGGCATATTTATAAGAGCTTTTTTAGCTGTTAAATAAATGGAAGTGCAGTATAACAAAAAACATTCTTCATCATTATTTTGCATATTTATTAGAGCTTTTTGGAAGTGCAATATAAGAAGAAAAGTTAATAGGGTTATGAAACGTGTGCTGAATATTTAAACTGACAATATTTCTAAGCTGCCAATTGGACCCTCTTTCTTGATACAAAACAAACCTTTCAATAATGTCATTCATTATTTTCTTTAAAAGCTCTTCCCGATTTGTTGATTGTAAATAAACTTGGTTCTTGTGATGAAATGTGCTTTTTGGTTAATGGTTTCACCAGTAATTAAATAAACTTTATTCATAATACATACTAATTCGAAACCCTCTTTAATATTTGTATTCCATTCTAAATGACTGATGATCTCGGATTTGTTGTCATTAAACACTGTTGTTGGTTCTATACCTGCTTTAATTGTAAATTTACGGATTAGACCTTTAATTGCTCTGCTGTTTTCTTTTATGTTTCTCCTGATAAATATGTCTTTAATATCTTGTAAATTGTTATTGAATTTTTTTGCTTTACTCTTTTCCATAAAGGGTCAAAATATTCACAAATTTTCTGATAAATTGATTTTGGAACTGCATTCCTTAGTTTAAAAGAGATGGTCTCAAGGGTTTTGGTAGATAATTAGGGATTGGTGCGTCTAGGATATGAGAATTTAGCATTACAGTATATGACCAACATTTTTTGGCTGAGACATGCTTGTGCTTATCTTAATATTTTTTTTTTCTAATAAAAATAAATAATTATAGTCAAATAAGACCGGTCTTAGGTGGTGACTCACACACAGGAATCAAGTGATGTTTCAAGAAGATTCTACATCATCGCGCATTACATCGACCTTCACCTCAAAAATGTCCCGTTCATATAAAACTGTTGCGCTTGGAAGAAACTGCCACCCTCAGCTAAACGATCACGCTGCAGTCACTTGCTCGAGCAGCAGAGCAGAGATCTCTACAGTGTTGTGTTAAAAGCCAACGCTGTGGAAAAGCAATAATTTCTCGAGGTTCATGCTTTTCACCGAAGGTTTCACTAGATTTTTATAATTCAATTTTTATTAAAAAAATTATATTTATTTTAATAGAAAATTTCTGTGATAGTTTGAAATTAATGTAAAAAAAATGTCTTTCTGAGACAGTGGTTCATAAGTATAAAGTGTCTCACATAACAGTTAGCCTAATTAGCATATATTCATAAACTGTCTCAGAAATCGATGTTAGAGTTAACTCATTTGCATATTCCTCTGAAAATTGGCTGAGAAACTATAAAATTTTGGTTGTCTTAGAATTCACTCGAACAGGATCCCTGAAGACTTACTTGTATCAATTTACTAGTGTCAGTAGTGTGAAATAATAATAATTATTATTATTAGGCTAGCTCATTAACACATTCATATACTGTCTTAGAAATGGATGTAAGGGTTAGCTCATTTGCACATTCCTCTCACAGCTACTGGTGATTCTTCAGAGTTTTGATTGCCTTATTAGAATGCCACCAAGTGACCTCTGAAGATTGTCTCATAACTCTCCTTTTCTCTCTACTGCGTCACATATATGATGACAAATGTCCATAACATTAAGAAGGCTTAGCATTTGTGAAGAACGCTCGTGTTGTCAAAGACTATATCATTTTTGAGTCATTTATCATCAGAGGTCTAACTTATTGTCGAATCCTATTTGAAGAACCGTTTCTATCATCTTTAGGTAAAGAGAGGTTTATTTATAATAATGTTTATTGAAGTGGTAATGCTCAAAGATATATAAAATATTAATTATTATTTGCTATAAGGATATAAAAATCTGAAAATTAAGCAAGTGTAAAAATACACGTCAGTAATTAGAATTGTGTATAACTCAATCGACGGACATATTACGTGTAGTATAAAAAATTGCCCTCAAATGAAATCATAACGCATCTTACGTTTTCTATGCTGGAAAATAAAAGAAAAATACGTTCAGCGAGCAAATACCGGTTTGTGCAAGTGAAGCGAAAGCTTCAAATCGAAAGTGTGAGCTTTAAGAAAGACAGACACAAGTCCTCGTGACCTGGTAAACATATATTCCTTACTTTTGAGACAGCGACGAACTGAACGAAGTGACGAACTCGGAACTGACTAAAACTAGTGCAATACTGAATAACTTGAATAACTGATTATATTTATACCAGAAACTGAGCAAGTGACAGGTGTCTGAGGTGAGTGACCATCATGACCATCATGACCATGAGCATGATGGTGACTGGTGACAAGTTTTTAAAGCGATGCTGCACCTCCAGGAGACACTGAGGGATTATTTCGTTCATGAATGAAACACCTGTAGTCTGTACCATGAATGGTACAGGTGTGTTACATAATGGAAGTAGCTTAGCGTTGGGCCTAGTGATTGAATATAAAGGGGGTGTGTGCAAAACATGGAACAGCCACCTCTGCAGGGGCCTGTCTTTCTTTCAACTTCAACTTGGACCGTGACGTTATAGTCCAAACCTCGTTTCAGCCCACTGGATAAGGAGGTCACAACCGAGAACCTGGAAGTTGTGAAACATATTCGGGTTCAACTAAAGAAATTGCGAGTGTTAACTAAATTTAGTTGTTAACTTGTTATGCATGCTAAAAATATTATGTAGAAATTTCTTGTTACATGACAATTGGGCTAGACATCATCCAAAGTCTCCTGAAGCGTTTTTCATGCAATCATCAATGCATGTCTGGTCCAATAATTTCTCTGGTTCTGACGTCAAGGTGAAGGACCAAGTTGAGGTTGAAAGAAAAACGCGCCCCAAGTTAACAACCGAATAATTCCATTTCATTCCTTTCCGGCAGTGGTCGACTCAACTTCAAATATACAAGTAGCATTGAAAGACTATTAATAATTAAAATGTCTTTAATTATTGTCATCATCAAAATTATCATTACTTTTTACTGCTCAGATTTCATTAGACCTAATTTATAATTGATGCATTGTTAAACTAACATGTAAGAATACAATAAGTTACAAGTAGAACAGATCAACATTGATATTAGTCCATTTGTTGCCGAGTTGATAAGATCATACACAGCGGTTGGTGCTTGAGGATTCGACGTCGGAGGTGCGGTTAGCATTTTGTTTTGTTTTCTTGTGATCTGCTTCATTGTGTACGGGATACGATACACTTCTTCATATCACAATATTACAGTCAAATTAATTAATTTTGATGCTTATTCTCATAAAAGAACACGATGCTTCTAAGAATTGTGAGTCTTATCTGTTTCTAGATTTTCTCAAAACCGCTAAGTTGACGGTACCAGAGACGGTCGCTTTTCATGAACGATGTCTCATCTTGTTCTGGTGTATAATAAATGTAGGAAGCTTGGAAGCTCCTCTCCATATTTATTTGCGTACAGTGGAATCTGTGGCATTTGAACAGCAGAAAATCCAAGAAAAATTATCCACATATCAGAGTTGCACTTAAACTCCTGACATGAGATAATCGCCATGGTTACCCTTCAGGGCCCAATTGAGCTATGCGCTCTTTATTTAATTAATATGTAATTCTGATTGTATTAATTAGGCAACAAGGAGCGTTTGTATGAAGCTTGATGATTGAAAATGCATCCATATCTATATTAAAGAATGGACTTTTCCGAGCTGAGCTCTTCTCTTCTGTCAGTAAGGCTGGGCGAATATTCGTGTTCGTTATTTGGCGAATAGTGGGGTGCCGCCAAAGTTTCGTTATTCGTGTTTTACCCCGATTATTTGACCCGAATAGTGGAAAAACCATGTTCAGCATTTAATCCATTTCATGTCTTCAAAAGCTGTGAAGACAATCTCAATAGTCCACAGAGATAACTCTTGACGGCGTGTTAACACTTCAAAGACTGTGTCAATAACTATGAAATAAAATCTCACCCTCCCCCCTCCCACTAAACGCACAGCAAACAATGCGGCGGCTTAATTAAAGATTTACAGGCGACCCGCAGCATCGAGACTGCATGCATTCTATCCCCTCCCCCTTCTCCGCTTAAGCTGCTAGCTCACATGCACAGCGAGCTGAGCGCACGATTTCTGCTTCAGCAAATAAAGTAATGATATCTATCTTCACATGGTGACACAACGATCTCATTGAGTCCCCCGTTCTGTCTTCTCCAATAATGCATTCCCCCTTCCCCTCTACTAGTATCCACATGAAGCATCAGCTCCAAAATCATTCAACCAAAACAATGTTCCACTTGCTGAAACCAGTGATCAAATGATAATGCATCACGCGCCTCCACTCTGAATGGGGGGCACCGGATAGCTCGGTGGGTTAAACCGCTGACTACAATCCAATGCCGACCGTGGTGGTCAAGGTCCCGGGTTCGAGACCCGATCAGGCCACGTGCGTTATGATTGTGAATTATAATTGTAATCCGTTATAATTGTAATTCTTCGGTGACTATGCAGTGCTGCCCAACTGCGTAACAAGGCCGGGTGCTGTGTACTACTGTCTATGGTTGTATGCAGGATAAAGAACCCTTGGGATTTATCGATAAGAGTAGGGGGAAACCCCGGTCCCGGGCCTTCTGTTCTGGCGCCTGTATCATCCGATCGGATTGGGTGGAGCCGTAAAACCCCATCACTCACTCACTCACTCCACTCTGAATGGTGACTAATTGGTTGGGGTGCACCAGTAGCCTTTATAGAAAGTTGCTGTTGAAACTTGTGGCAAAGTGTCAACAAATTAAATACTAGTACATGCACACTTGTAAGTTTACTTAAAGTCAATAATATGGGGAAGATTTTCAAAAATAATCCTGTTGCCATGGTGATATGAATTACTTCGTGTACTATGATATTAGAGCCATTTAATGAAATTGATCAGCAGGTGAGAGTGAAGAAAGGTCAGAAGTTCACATTTGTTACTGCTGACATGCACAGCGAGGAAGTTGATTGCAACATGGAATGTGATTGAATTGAAACCACGAGGCGGCAGTGCAGGAGCATATTCAGGTTATCAATACTCCTGATTTCATAATACTTGCGATTATTTTGTTTTGTGCCGTTGATTACATAATGACTGTAATCTCTCTGATCCATTAGGTCTACTAGTGCAAAAACGTAGCAGCATAGGCTATCATGGGGGATGAGGTACATCTAGGTAAATACTAGTAGTTCACCAGTGATAGTGCGTGAACTGTGGTACACTTGTCATGTGCTTCTGAATAGAGAGCACATATCACACACTCCTCTATAACACAAGATTTTGATTAGAAAAACTTGTTATTGTAGATTGGATGGGGGTGGGGGGAATTTTTTTATTTTTTTACAATCACAACTATTCGTATTCGTGTTGGAATAGTAACCACCCGAATATTCGTTTCAGCTGGTCAGCCAACCAAGTTGACTAACTGATTTTTGTTTAATTGCTTCGACCAAATACTGATTGAAGTCCGCACATTATTAAGAGGTGGAGGAACCAATCCTTAGCCTCGAGCGCGTCGTTTGTATTTGTTCTGTGTGTAGATCTGAATGCTTCGATTATCCGGATATTTTAATTGCAGGCTGCAAATCACTTAATGCTCACACGAATTTCTTTCATAAAGATAAGGAGAGAATGCCGCTCTGAGAAGAAGAAAAATTCTCACTTTTTTTTGGCTGATCTGAATTATTGTGAAGGGGTTTCATATAAATATCTCGAGATACTTGTGCATATTTACATACACATGATGTGCATGACTTGCTTGTAGCTGTGAATGTAGACTTCAGTGATAATCAAGGAAGTGAGCACACAGCATAAGCTGAATCAGAGAATAACTGATTATTCATTTACTCGTTAAGTGATGCATAATTATTGTGAAGTGGATAGTAGCTCATTCTCCTAACAACCAGTGTGTCTGAAATAATTCTGTTTTTAAACGCTCATTTTTCTTCTTTCTTCTTCTTCAGAGCAGTGAACATGAGGCTGCTGATTCTGTTTGCCTTATTTGGCGCCATCTCAGGAGGTGAGCATTCGATTGAATTCCATTTCATCTCAGTTCTTTTTCAGCCCAGCAATGTGATCATATTCTGAGTGAACCAGCGGGAAATTTCTCCTCTGGAAAAAATTTTTCCAATTCATACCCAGCCAACACAACCACAACATGGTGCCTGAATGAAACGCTGGGGAATTCCGCCTTCTTCAACTTCCGCTCTTTTGACCTTGCGCCAGGGGACAGCCTGACCATTCACAACGGCAACTTTTCTGAGCCTGTCGTTGGCACATTCTACGGAAGCCTCAGTACGCGTCATCTTCTCCGTATCTTCAATTCACTTTTCATCGCCGGTTGTTTTTGTTCTACTCAGGATCCAAGGTCGTATATTCTGGAAATCCTGGCACGGTCGTTGTGTTCAGCAGCGGGAACGCAGTCACAACGCAAACTGGCTTCATCATCTATTACTCGGCTAATGACACAGGTCTTCCCATTGCTGAGTGTTTGGGGTTTCATTTTCTTGTTCAATTTCAGACCCACATGATATGGTTATGAATGGCATGAAACTGGAGTTCCAATCGCCTCAGTACCTCGTGCAGAACTTTTCCAGCATGATGTCCTGCTCCTACCTCCTCCAACTCCCGACTGACTCGCATTTGATGGCGCTCAGCTTTGAATCGGTCGACCTGAAGGAGGGTCAACTGGTGGTTTATGATGGAGTCACAAAGCAACACATTCTGGCCAATTACACTGGACTGCTGACCCACGCCCAAGATTTCATTGCCACGGGCGACGCATTGCGTTTGGATCTGGTGAACTGGGACGTTTCAGTGAACCAGTCTGGTTTCTCTGCATCCGTGGATGCTGTCTCCAAAGGTGCTTGTTCTTTGACATGTTCAACCTGTATTGTGCATCTTTTCCTTTAGGTTGCTCATTTATAAAGGAGATCACCTCTGCAGAGATCATTGCCAGTCCGAATTATCCCAATTCGTATCCTTCGGACCTCAAGTGTCGCATGCTGCTGCAGTCTGCCGGTGCCTCCGCCTTCAAAATTACGTTCCATGATTTTGAAGTTGCCGATCATTTTGATCAGCTCACCATCGTGGACGGCGATTCAAAGTATTCTCAAATGCTCGGTGTTTACAGCCAGAACTCTCCGTTGGAAGCCGGTTGGTTTACGATTGCTAAGCAACAAATTTATATTCCTCATCTCATCTCACAGATTTCTTCACTTTGAGTCAAGCTGGAAATCTGTGGATTGAGTTTAACACAGATTTCCACCGTTCAGCCAAAGGATTCAACTTCACGGTTTCACCTCTAGGTGAGCGTTTCTTTCTACAGCCGACCGAGAGCGAGATTCGGCCCTCGAGACTTGTCTGCAACTGACGTGTGTCCCTAGTAAATGATATAATTAAATAACAAATGAAAAATTTGATCCCCATCATCTCACATAATACCACCGTTCACTGCATCTTCTGATGCAATTTCAGTTTTTGGTGCTGCTTTCTATGACCATGGCACTGTGAGCTTGGGACCTGCATCCAATGAAACCTCAATGATCGTCAGTGAGGGGGATGACGTGTATTTCCTCCTGAAGCTGACTAATCCAGGTTACGGGGCCCAGGTGAGTGAAGAGCCTCCTCCAGCCACAAGCACCTTCTTCTCTCATTTAGATTTATGCCTCGGTTAATACCTCCAAGCTCTATCCGACTTCCGTCCTTGAATTCCATGATGGAATGACCTCGGATGACCCCATTATTGCCTCTTTGGTGTAAGTAGATTGTAGCAACCCATTTACAACCCATTTGCAACCCATTTCCAACCATTCAACCCATTGCACCTATTTGCAACCCATTTGCACCCCATTTGCAACCATTCAACCCATTTGTACCGTTGCCTTTTGTGGAATTCGTGGATTTTGCAAGTTTTGTTCTCTCCAGATCCGACCAGGAACACTTCCCTGTCTTCTCCAACGGCCCTTCCATGCTGCTGGTTGCCAAGGAATTCCTCGCAAACGGCTCACTCACGCCTCGGTCCTTCAGCCTCGATTTCAATCTTGTTTACCCAAGTGTGTACTCATCATACTCACTCCATTAAATCCTAATTTAATCTCAATCAGAGGGATCTCTGTACAACTCCTATGGCGAAGCCGATCGCTTTGAGATAGAATCAGCAATCAACGCCACTTGGCTGATCCACAACTCATTTGAATTCAATGTTGTTGCGCTGAAAATCGAGGAGATTTCTATGATGAATGCCTCACTGGAGGTGTACAACGGTCTGAATAAGCAGCACCCAGTGTTGGTGCTCAACGACTCAGACGTAGACTTACCCGTCATCTACGTAGGCCAGGAAGCCAGGTGCGGCGTAATTTATTCTCATTTCTCATTTATTTCTCATTTCTCATTTATTCTCATTTCTCATTTATTTCTCATTTCTTCTTCTGCTGTAGAGTTGAATTCGCATCTCAGCCAAGTCCCAAAGGGATGGTTTTCAAGGCTCACTACCAAGTTGTTCCGGAAGACAGTGGACCCAACAGCCCATTGAAGTCACCTGACTTCCCCAATCAGTACCCATACAACGCTCTCTGCAAATGGAACCTGACTCTGCCTGGGAATAAGACCTTCTACATGACCTTCGCTCAACTCAATCTGCAACCGGACCACTCTGTCTCTGTGTACGCGGATAGCGAGACTAAACCGCTCGCCTTCTACAACGGCACTTCCACCGCCCCCAGTGATCTGATCGCACCAGGCGACGTCTCGTACAGGGTTGTCTTCTCTTCCCAGTCTGACGTCTTTCACGTCGCACAAGGATTCAGCGCAAATTACACGTCCATTGGTACGCGACACAGCGCGCGACTGTCTGCTTATTCGTCTCTTGTTTACTCGTAGATTGCGGAGGCATGCTGACTAAGAACGCCTCCTCGTTGAAGGTCCCTGGTTTCCCAAATCCTCCCAAGAAAACCACAACTTGCATATGGGTCATTCAGCTGCCTCGTGCTAACAACGTTCACGTGCTAGCCATGAGTTTCAACATGAGTGGATATCGCAACGATTCCAAGTGAGTGTCTCGCTTGTGTTTACACTGACACGCGACTGACAACCCTCACAGAACGACAACCCTGGAGATGCGTGACGGTGTCTCCGCCCTCTCTCCGCTCGTCCCGATGACCTTCAAGAACGGAGTGAATCAAGTGCTCGCCTCGTCTGCTTATCTCTGGCTGCGATACACCTTCACTGCCAAGTCCAATGCTGATGCGTTCACTTTCCAAATGAACTACACTAACCACGGTAAGCTCAATGACGACAGTCACACTCTTTATTACTGTCTGCGTTTAGCTTGCAACAAGACTTGCGACAAGACCAGATGCCTGATCCCCGCTTGGAGATGTGATCACATTCTTCAGTGCGCAGATGGAACTGACGAGGCTAACTGCACTTACGATAGGCCTGTGAAGAAGGGCTGTGAGCATTACTCGTGAAATGTATTCTTCATCGATGTAATTCGCTCTCTTTGCAGATGCTGGTTGGTCTCTGGCTTTGGCTATCATCATGACCTTCATCTTGACCTTGGTCGTCGTCATCGTCGCCCCTGCTGTGTACAAGCGTTGTCGTGAAGGTCGAGGTTACAATGAACTTCGTGACCTTATGGTTCCGGTGCCGACCTAATGAAAAATGTTCAGCATAAGTATTTCATGTTTTATGTTCAGGAAAATGTCCATTTTATTCAAGAATTTCTTATTTGTGTTGTGTAATCTTCATGTTGTGTTAATCTTTTTTCGCATTTAATGCTTGAAGTTCATTTTGTATATTTTTTTCTGATGTGTGAATTTACATTAATTGGAAATAAAATTAATTTGGCCAGTTATCAATGAATTCTAAAATGTTCAAGAATTTCTTACTTGTGTTGTGTATTCTTCATGTTAATTTGTTTTCGCATTTAATGCTTGAAGTTCATTTTTTATTTTTGTTTTCGCTAAATCGTTTTCTGATGCATTACATTTGGAAAAATAATTTTGTCAATCAAGATTTCGTTTCATTTAAAATGTCCATTTTATTCAAGGATATCTTGTTTGTGTTGTGTTCAATCTTTTTTTGCATTTAATGCTAGTTCATTTTTGTATTTTTTTCTGATGAATTTACATTTGGAAATAAAATTAATTTTGTCAATCAATATTTCGTTTTATCTACCGGGTATATTGAATAACATGCATTAACATTTTTACGATTCACAATTTTATTTTAATAAACTTTGGTCCCCTTCAACAATCTCAAGTGTCACTCATGAGCATATCAAGTGTGCGATATGCTTATTAGATTATATCGCACAGCCTCACTCCAACAAGAGTTGTAACAAACTGAAACATTTCATTCAACCAATGTGTACAAATAATTAAAAACTATAAATATAAAAGTAGTGATAGAAAAATATAAATTCTGAGATGTGTACATGACTTATTCATGAATGACGACTTGGTTATCGTAATGTCTGGTGTTGACCAGATGCAGATTATAACAGCATAATCGCTCAACATCCGTGATTCCGGACTTAAAGGACGTCCTGTGATTGGGGCTAATGTAATACACGCTGAATCCTACGTTCTGCAAATCAATCAGCGTCTTGAGCATAAAAGCGAGCGTGTCGTGAGTGGACCACGTGCACAGATGATCCGGCTTCACGTGGATGTCCATCTCTGGCGTGTGGATTTCCATGACCAGTTGCCGGATGTTCTTGGTCAGTCCAGTCTGCAACATATCGTGCAGAGCAGCCCATTCGGAGAACTCTATGTCCATTTTCAGCAGGTCTAAGCTCCTCTGAAAACGAACGGATTCTGTCCTGAAGCGTGCTTTCCCCCGACTAACCCCTTCGTGGTTGAGTTCCTCCATGATGGTCTTGAGCCTTCTTAGTTTCCATTGTCCGTTGAATGCAAAAGTATTGGCGCTATCCAGGCCGTAATCATGGAAAAAACCTTTGTTTGAGAACTGCAACGATTCGATGCCCATACTAGAAGAGAAAGAAGCAAACTTCACACCAAATATCACGATGTAGAAATGTAACCTGGGATCAAACGCGTGGACCTCGCAACCAAGTTTTTCTTCAACTGATTTCTCAAACAGAAATTCTTCGTCAGCAACGCTATTTAGGAATCAAGCAAATGAGCGGGGATCTTGATGAGTCAGTAACACACCCGAAAGAGTAGACGAGGCAGGGGTCTCTGATGTCATACTGCTCGTCCAGGCACACCTCCCAGCCCCCATCCCCTTCGGGACCCAGGTGCATTTGCGTGGAGCAAGTACGGGATAGTGACGTCATGTAACTACATCATTTCGTAGTCATTTCATAGTTTTCAAAAAAACAACTCACTGGAAGAAGTCATTCTCTATACTCATGGCATCTTTGCTGAAACCCTCGATGTACGATTGTCTCTCTCTGTCTTCCGGCATCACGATCTGTAAATAGTGTTCAGAGATTCGCGCGTGAATCGAGCGGCCTTACCTGAGCGATTTTGCTCTTGCATGAGATGGCAGAGTGGATGCCAATCACCCTCCTTGCGGGCATCAGGTTGTAAATAATGAGAACAGCGCACACGACGATGACCAGACCAAACATGCGCTGAACTTTCCTCAATTTGATGAACCCAATAAAGACATTCAGTTGAGGGTTGGGTTCATGTCGATGCTTCCACATTCTGAAGGATAAAAGTTCATTGCGTGTTGAGTGGATATACAATTCGGTGCGTCTGCACTCACAGCCATGATATGTACCAGGGAAGACACAATTTTGGCTTCCTCTCATCTTTGATACAAATCCTGTTTCCGGCTCGGTGTCTCCATCATTTACTTATTGTTACCCGGAGTGAACTTTTGACACTTTTGAATTCCATAACCAACTACCAAGCTTATGTCGATCGGAGTGTCTACGTACAAGGCCGCCGGGGATATAGCCGTGAGCTACGTACCAGGCCGCCTGGTGTGGAGTGGGTAATGGTCTACGTACAGGGCCGCCGGGCGCCTAGCGCTGTGGCTATATAGTAATATACAAGGCGATATGAATGCTAGGAAGTTCATGACTTGCATTACTCGCCGGGATATCCGATTGATTAAGTCCCAGGTCCACCCCATGTTAAAACCTATATGGGCAAAATTCATTATGAGCTGTTGCTAGCTAGGCGCAACATGTTAAACTGCTTTTGAAGTTATCAGCGGCAACAGGGACACTGCTGGACTGCCTGCCATACAGTGGCCAAGCTTGCAAGCATGAAGACGGGTAGGCCTATCTGTTTCATGAACCCGAGCCTTGCACCTCGAGCTGCTCCTCGGACCTCCTGTGCCACAGGTTGCTCCTTCCAAGCGTTCAGAAGCTTGACTTTCCTCCATTCTTGCTATTCTCCCTTTATCCGCGCTATGCCACCCTTATCTCTTCCCTCAAATTCATCTGCTACTCCCTTGCCGAGCTTT
>KB292032.1:2290-44116 GCA_000328365.1 Capitella teleta
AAATGGTTGGCAAGGATTCAAAATGATTCCACTGTCAATGCAATTGGCTTAATTATACACAAAATTCTTATTGATCACTGACTGACATGATTCTTGTATGTGACGAAAGAGGAGAAATTTATCTTTATTTCGCAATTTAATGAAATATTTCATGAAAATCAACACATTGAACCCATCTGACCTTTTAAGGCTCATTTCTCGGAAAGATGCTTAGCAACCTAGTGCAAGGGGTCACGTGTTTTATCTGATATTGTTTATCGCATTTCACGTTGCGAACAAATCGTGCGTCGATATATGTTCTTCTCTTTTCACTTAATCCTAATTGCATGGCACTCACATACGTCTTCTTCATTTGTATGTTATGTTCAAATCTTTGTTTGCTGAATGATTTTTTTTTCTCCTTCTGAAAAGCAATTATGGCATTATTCGCCATCTTGAATTCCAATAAATTAGCTTCGGCTCAAATATCGTTATTTATCCTTACATGTACATGTTTTATTTATTTTCTGCATATCGAAATGGGGAAAACATCATTACTGGATTGCACAAAAAAAATAAAAATAAACATGCATATCTAATTAATTACCACAAGTGGGAAAAGGAATACACAAAATCAGAGTAAAAAAAAAGAAAAAAAAAGAAGAAAAAAAAAAAAAACTATGCACAAGAAATATAATAAGAAATATAATAAGATAAACAAAAATAACAAATCAATTTATTAAGCTTTTCCTTTGACGTTCGAACCCAGAAACAAACGACGCAGAAAGAACACTTGAAATCCTGACGTCATCAAAACGAGTGCACACAAAGTAAACGAAACCTTGTTCACCAAATTTCCCAGATTTTGCACAATTATTTCGTCTCGGTTCATCGTCGTTTTGTATCTTCCCCAATCCGCTTTCATGTGGCGAATTTGCATGCGCAGGCCCGACATCGATCTCTGTGAAAGAAACGCAGAATATTCCGGAATGTTCCAGAAAATGAACAGCGCGCACCGTGGAAACGTCAGCGGAGTCCTGGAACTGCTCATATGCCTCCTGGTATTGCTCCCAGTCGTTGTCACTCCAAGTGGCGATGTGAAGGTCAACGAACTTCGTGGTGAAGGAAGAATGACTGTTGTCGAAACAGATTTTGTGGTAGCCTGAAACGCCAAGAGGGTTAGTGGGTTTGTATTGCTGCTCTCAGTCGAGTCCATCGATTTCAAATGAGGGCTAATTATCTATGTCTCGGGGTGATAGCTAGGAAGGCGTGCTCGAGGCAGAGTATACTTACAGTATACTTACGTTAGTAATCTCGATAAGAAAGGGAATTATTTTCTACTTATGTGTATATATATATATGTGCTTGATGGGGTCACCACAAGTTTAACTATATAACAACCTAATACTCCGTTCTGAGCACCCCCCCCCCTCCGTTCCTTAATTCTTTCTCACAATGATACACAGGTACTCAATAAACACACAAATAATCGGAATAATTTATTATACTCTATTCGGTCAATGGTTTTACTTGCACATTACTACCATAGTGTAATTAATCAATGTTACTACTATGGCTCAAGTAATATTCGCTTTATTAATGACAATGAAAGGTACGTATATTTATAGAATGGCAGATTAGAACCCAAACAGATGTACACAAGAATCAAACACAGCAGAACAAATTCAAGAGAATGAATTCCGTTTTTCCAGAATATTACTTAAAGAATAAAGGCAACTGCTCGGTGGTTACATGAATATTTGACATGACCTTTTTATCATATTATTACACGAATGAATAGGAGCGAATATCGACACAGTGATATTCTTTGTGACACTTGTGTGTTTCAACAAACATTAAAATACTACTGATAATATAAGAAAACAGCCTCTGTTTCCATGAATAATATTATTGGTGTGCACCAACCTTTTAAGTCATTTGGTTGCAATTCCTACATCATCAACATTCCCAGAGTGAACGTGCATTTTGGGGCTCACGCACATCTATCCTGAATTCAACATTCAGGGCTTAACGAGCAAATGGCCCTTATATTATTGATTGCCTTTCCTCCGTGTTAACCTGATCCATTATGATTTCCTCATGCGTAGTCAGGTGGGCGCCGTCAAGAACACCTGTGTATAACGACGCAGTGCCATCTCGAGAATCAGCCAAGCACACAATGTTAGGTAGGCGTTATTGTATCACTGCTCCAATCTTGAGTCACGTGATTTCATAAATACGTAGCTTCATGTTGTCACCTGTGTTGCATCTACTAATGCCAATTAACAAGAATTGCATTGATTGGCATTGTAAAATGTAAAAAGTGGATTATTAAGAGTGAAATATAAACGCGTGCATTATCAGTTCTGCCCAAATGCGAGCCCAATGTAACGTTTGTGAGCGAATCCTAGGCCAACCTACATGGGGATGACGACGTAGGAGCCTGGCATCGAAATGTCCTGGCTCATGCATTACTGATCCCTTACGTCTAGCGTATATAGCTAAGCTCGGTGCCCCCTTCCTGTGTGCCTCGCAAACATTGGAATCAGTTCGCAATGAAACACGTTTGGCTCGCACCGTTAATTCTGAATTCTCATACGCATGCGTCGCCTCATTTCCTTTCACGGTGACCATTGTGATTCACAAACAAACTAAACTGAAATATTAGTTGTGCATTTTAATTTTTAAACTTATTTAAAGTCGGATTATAAGCCCATTAAGTGAGAGACACTTTGGAATTACATGGAATTCAGCACTCACCTATGCTGCACCACAACCACACCCAATTCTAAGTTTGTAAAACTGAGTTGTAAAACCCATTGAATGGATTCCTTGGTCAGCATTTCATTATATTTACCTGGATCTGTAATCTCAAGCTTATTCGTCGACCTGTACTTCATTTCCGCTTCCAGAATTCGTTTTCCGGATGGCGTGAAAACAAAGGCGCTGAGCGTCCTGTCACCTCCACGATACACCTGAGAAAACATTGGAATTTATCAGATTGAATGAATTATTGATTGCTTGGTATATTGAGAAATTAGTGTAATAATGGGTAGAATGATGAATTGATTGATTGGGGGAATGATGGAAAAATTTATCAATTGATTATTGGGTTGATTTGTTAATGGGTTGATGGAATATTTTAACGATCGATTGATAAAGGTATGGGTACATTATTTCATCAATTGATTTTAGGATGGATTCATGAATAAATGCATCAATTGACTGATATATTTGTGGATAAATTAATAAATTAATTTATGGATTTATCGAATAATTTACCAATCGATTGATACATTGATGAATAAAATTACCAATTAATTGATGAATTCGTTTATAAATGTATCAATCGATTGATGGATTTGTCGATAAATTGATAAATTAATTAATATATATTTTATTAATGGATAAATTGATAAATTAATTGGTGGATTGATGGATGGATGGATCAGTAATTGAAGAATACATTTTTCAATTGATTGAGGGATTGCATTGTGAGTAGTTCAGAGTAGTTCTGCCAATGAGTACCAATATCTGAATCCACTGCCATCATTATTTGCGAGGCCACCGTGAATCGACACCTATAACAATTAGCAACCACTATTCGGTGTAGTCTATATCACTGTTATGTAAAACCCTGCAAGCTACTTTAAAGAACTGATTGTAGAATCTGGCCTCTTTCATAAGATAGTAAATAATTATAGACCAATTTTTTAACTCCAGAAGCTGTTGAATTGATGGACCAACTCACGTGAAAATGGACGTACAACACGGACCCTTCATCAGCGAATTGGAAGTAGCATTGCTCCTCTGCCCGCTCGATTGACACCCTAGATTTGAAGTCCTCTCCGTGGAAGAAATCCACGGATTCTAATATCTGTTTGTCCTCTGCATCATCGAATAGCCCTGGATCTGAATATGCGTGGATCCAGAATAATGAGCAGATGAATATTGCACAATAAATGCGTGAGCTGAACATATTGTTCACTGTTTGATCTGATCTGATCGTTTCCCAGGAAAGGTCGCACACCAGATGGCCGAAGAGAAATGCCGATGCATACGGTGATAAGGCTGCATGTCTTGATAGATAGGGATGGTTCGATATTGAGAATGTTGACCTTTTTTCTTCTAGCGATCATATCTTACCCGAGTGAGATTCTCGCTGAGTTTAATCGAAGTCACCGTGAGCATAGTCTGCTCATTTCTTCACCATTCATGTTTCCCATTTATTGAATTATTGATTAAGAAGTGTGATTCAATTGATGAGTTGATGCGATGACATGCAAAATAAGCATTTCCTTGTTTTCATGTGTTCAAAATAAACAGAATGGGTCGTTCTTTTGAAGGACCAGAGAAAAAAAAATCAATTTCGTGTGGCCCCAATTATTTGTTATGGTAAAGCAGAATTCAGAACATGATGTCTGCTGACTGGTGTTTCCAGTTTCCCAATGGGCATCAATCATGTCGATCTACTCTACAATTACTCTACTCTACACTCTCTACAATTCGAATTGTAGAGAGTGTGCGTGCGGGAAATGCACACATGTTGCTTTGTTTGGAGAACTGTGGCAGGGAAGATGTCGCTATATATCGCTTCTTCTGTGGTGAACGGTGTATATGATTTCTTTACAATAAACAAAAAAATATAGGGTATAAAAATCCATCCCATAAGAATGACATATCGCCTTCTTATTTCTCGATATTTCCATAAAATCCATCAATTCAGACATTATCTTATGCACAATCGATCGATTTAGACATTACACCTGCGCATGCCGTTAAATCAGCGTCCAAAATGAGAACACCTGAAGATTTGATATTATTAATGCAATAAAGAGAATGGATAATTCCATCCATCACTGATTACGTCACCTAGTTTGAGCTATGAAGCAAATCGGGGTTACGTCTTTTGAGATAGGTGGGAATAGGGAACTGAATTTTAAGTGATGTTCTATTGACTCATAGCACCAATTGATAGCATTCCGTGCCAAAAACACCATGCCTGGATGCAAGCGTAAGGAAATAATCCATTCCGAATATCGGGGTTAGCATTGCGCCTATGGGAGAATGGCTTCCATTACGAAGTATAGGAGGCAAACGTCAGCTGAGGGCTTGCCGTGATTGGTCCCGTTCCCCTCGTGAAGCTATCGATTTCAGCCAATCAGAGCAGATCATCTTCGCCATAAAAGGACATCTCTGTTGTTTACGAAACGAAAGCGCATGCGTGGTGCACTCTGGCTGACCTTTTTACTGTTTCAGGATGAGAAACATGGTAGGTGTCCTAAAAATTGCTTGTTAAAATAAGAAAAATAGCGAAAAATATTTTTTTTTTTTGCGCCTGACTGGTGGCAAAATGATTATTCTATCTATTTCCGAAAAGAAAATAAAAAAATATCCAGGGGTTTAGTCGCAGGACACGCTGATATAACGAGGCCCATTGTAAAAGATGGGGAACTCGGTGTTTCATCACAGCTGCTGACGTCACGCCTAGTTAGCAATATATCTCCCGCGAAATCGTTAGCGATGATATTTCTTGTGTGGGCCAGGCATAGGAATCATTTTTGGTGCATCAAATAACGACTCAAAGTCCATTCTTAACCAGTTCTCCCTCCCTTTAATATTGCAATAACACTTCGAAATAAAGTCAATTTGGGCCTATGGGCTCTTGAATGATGACGTCACGAATCCTAAAATTTAACCAAGGTTCTAAAATGGAATCGGTTTTCTCACAGTTAGCATCGATACTATAATATTGCAATGAACACCCATGTCAAATCATAACGCATTAGCTGTTGAATTAAATCGTTCTCTCGAGATTTGTTTACTGCGAAGACTTTTGGTGTTGTTACATAATTATATTTAACATGAGTCGGAATATCTCTTGAATAGACTCATGGACTAATCACTCCTATATATATATATACCGAGGAACAAAAGAAACTATACAGACACCGTGGTCCAGTGAGTATAGAAGGACTCTCAACAAACAATGAAGCTCGTTGATCGGGAGGTCTGAGGCTCGAATCCGGATTAAAGCTTCAAGTCCGGATTAGTAGGTTGAGTTTTTCATCTGAAGCAGTACATTGCAGCAGCGAGGGAATTTAGTGAAGTTACCAAGTTCAAAATTTCAGTCCGCGTGGGGAAGTTTAAAAATATAAGCTTAGTAGACATAGGCCTACGCTTCTGGCCAGCCACGCTAAACAACTGTCATTTCGGGTCAATAGTTGTATTGCATTATGCGCTCAGAAGAATTTGAACTCTTCATAATCAGTAGCATGTGTCTTAAATGGTGTCACTCAATGAATTCATGAAAAGAAAGCAGAAAAATTGTGCCTAGTTGAACAAAAATAAAGACGAACAAGAACATTTTTTCATTTCGGATATCATGCTTAGAAATGAACCCGGTCATTCTTTCTTGGACGGTTCGCGAGTTGTTTGCAATGCATCTTTCGTTTCTCGGTGCCTCATTTAAAATCATTGGGAAGAGGACATGTAATAGGGATGATACAGACTGCCATTCCGTAAAACCTGTTTCGTATTTTTAACTATACTGGGACTACACTGCTCGCCCTCCGCCGTCGACGCTTCACCCCTGTGGGTTCAGTCGGACCACGAGGCAGGATCGCGCAATTCTGTTGTGTCTCCGCCGAGTCCGCTTGCGTCCGTCTACGTATTGGATCGCAGATTGTATCCCCAATAAGTGAGTAAAAGGGTCGTCAATGACTTCGAAATGCGAGACTCTATCTGAAGCCCTTTTAGATCGCCGTATAACCGCCTCTGTGAGCCGCGACAGCACTCGCGGAGACCTTTGGAAGAATGGGCTGCAAGGACAGGATATCCGAGCTCTCATCCGCAGCATGTGCCGAAGGTGCGTGGTCTGTGTTGAGGCAATGGAGGCCACATTCCATGTTGATGACAATCTACAATTTATCAGAATGTAGCACATTTGTGGAGAGTAGAACACAGCATCTTGTTTGGCAATTACAGCGCTGTTCTTCTTTTTGACAGAAACAGAACAAGAACGACATAAACTACAGCAAACACAATTCAGAACAGAGGATCGAGCGTATGATATTTAATTTTCATTCCATCATTGAATCCCTGTGAGCATTTTCAATAAATGACAATGTATATTTATGGAGAATCATCTTTTCAACCGTCACCACTGAAACCATGTGTGTAAAATATGCTACGAGATCATACAGTCGTGCGATATGAACCGATAACTCTCCATTAGCCAACTCGGAACACCCCAGAGATAGGGGATAAAGCCCCTTATCTCTTATCTCTGGAACACCCTACTCTTCTAATAAATCCCCCACATAGGCTTGATATATGAGCAATAGAAGACATGTAGCCACATTGATGGGCATCATATATGCACTCAGAGATACCTTATGACCTTGTGATTAAGGGTTATTAAAGCGTATCCCTGGTTCTATGAATTGCATGACATTGACAATCATAACGTACTTAATCATATTCATGGGCTACCAACCTTAACGGATTCAGAACCGATGGTTGAATCCATATACTAGTATGTAGAATAAAATGTGTCGCATTATGAATAACACGAAGAAACCACACAGATTCACTAGAATACTTTTTATTCAGACTACATAACAGGGATATGGTATGTGTATTTCACATGGGTGCTTTTCAAAATATACACTATATACACCGGCATTTCATGGTTTAATCGATGACCGATCAGTCATACGTTTTAGGCATCGGGCATGGACTAACATCCTCTGGTCGCCAGAAGTCTTAAAACTGAAATGAGCATCAAGGGGTCGTTTGTACGTGTTATGTAATTGAACATTGGCTGCAGGTAAGAATCGATGACCTGATTAAGTCTTGGTTGGTGACACCAAGTCCACCATTTCATTGAAATCAACAGGTTGTCCATGTAATTATCATATAATCATACCAAAGTGTTTTCACATTGAGGGATGCATACCACCTCAAGTGGTTGCCCTCAGCATCAAGGTGAAGCTTATATGGTTATTAATACTTATTACAATTCTTGTAGTAATCTGGAATGGTTTGTGTGTGTATATTGTGAGCAGTTTAGAGCATTGTACATGGGAAATACGCAGGGAGATAGGGAATTGACGGGTAGATGTTATTAAATTATACAAGTCGTCTTGGTCCGGTTTTATTCTGTATCGCAATTGCAAATTGTATTTTTAGAATCTAGTGCACAAAATTTGAACGCTTCTATATGGCTCTAGTTTGCCAACAAACAGCAGAGGCGTAACGTCCCTAAAATGTTAACGAGAGAATGAACAATGTGATGCTGCTATGTGGTGCAGATCATGAGGATAACAGTTAAACGCACGGGGAAACTGAACGCAGAATATCATTGGCATCAAGGGAATTTCTGACAAAAAACCTGTTTCAGGAATCGGTCTCCGTGGGTACGGTATTCCGACGCGGCCCTGTTCGGGTCTGCGACGGCACTGTCAGCGACATCCGTTGCTCATTTGAAGGTCCCGGGGCATCCATAGCTGGCTGGCGCTGAAGAATGATAGCTTTCTTCGCATCGGAAGAACGCTCAGCGTCAGAATTATGTGCCACGGGCGGTGCATGGGACAGCCGGGAAGACACACGAACGGGCTCGGAGGTATCTTCAACGGCGTTGGGCAGGTTTTTCCTCGGAGACAACTTCGTTTCCTCCTGGGGCTGGTGGTATGAATACAAGCTAGCATTTTCGGACACCGAGATTGAATTCTCAAGCTTAGTCACGCGCTGTTTAAGCTTGGCTTGCACTGAATTGAAATCGGCAAGAAGTCGACCGAGTCGTGTTTGCGTGTTATCGAGGGCAGTTTCAATTTTGTCCACTTTTTGTTCGACTGACAGCTGCTCCAAATCCTGCTGCTTCGCAATTTCTTCATCGAGGAGGTTGTCCTTCCTGAGCATCTGTCGGCCTTTCTCTATGAGCAGAGTTCTCGCCTCTGGGTACTCCTGCAGGGCATCCCATAAGGCCTCCTTGGACAAGACGAACAGATCAGCGTAGCCCACACTGCGTATGTTGGCTGTTCTTCGGTTGCCATTCTTATTACCTGCAATGACACAAATGCATAATATTTCTGACATCAAACAACGCACGTTACCTGCTATGTTCAGAATGCTAATTTCCCCGAACACAGTTCCTTCGCTGAGAGTCGCAAAGACAGTTTTGCCATCATCCGCTACAACTGTCAGTTTCCCTTTCTTGATGATGTACAACTCTTTGCCGATATCCCCCTTGCGACACACATAATCCCCAGGGCTGAAGACAGCCAGCTTCAGCTTAAGCACAAGTTCAACCAGCAGTCCCGACTCACATTCTTGGAAGATAGCGACTCGTTTCAGTGTTTCTAAATGGACATGAATAGCGATCTCAGCTTTGAGCTTTTCAGGTAGAGCAGCGAGCACAGTCTCCTCATCAAGAGACTGTTTGTTATTGTACAGGTAGTCGAACCACTTTATCACACGGCGTTCCAAGTCTTTGGACACTTTCCTGAATTCCATATATTGTTTGACTCCATCCATCTTCTGTTGGAATTCCGCACGTGCTGCGTTCATGTTCGAGATCATGCTGCCGACATTACCGACGATGGTAGCGAAGATGAGCACACCGATGAGAAAGTCAACTACAACGAAGACGTACTCGACATCTTCTTCTGGACGGGGAGTCTCACCGATGGTTGTTAAAGTCAACGTGGACCAATAGAAACTGTAGATGTACATTCTGGCCAGCGAGGCATTTGCAGGATAGAGTGTTTCGTTAATGTCGAAGTACACCCACTCGTCTTTACCGAAGCCAATCCAGTTACTGACTTGGAAATACAAACACGCATTGAGGTGAATGATGATGAGAATGTATAAGACAAGGTTTGCGATGCGAAAGGTGTTGGGGTAGCTGGTACGCGACTCCGTGCGGTCGAAGAAAAGGAATAAGCGAGGAATTCGCAGGAGACGGTTGACCCTGATGATGGTCGACTGAGATCCCACGACGAAGTAGAGGAAATCTGTAGGCAGGATGCTGATAACATCTTGCCTGAAGGCAGTTGTTTTTATGTAATTCTTCTTTAGTTTCTCTGGTTCCTGTACCATCAAGCCTTGTTCTAAGTATACTGCAGAGAGAAGGACACAACAATACGGTGTTAATATCATCGTAACTTGTACAATTTTCTACGTAAAATTAATTTTAAACACACTGATTATTGGCGCCCCCTCCCCAATATAGGCCTACCATGTTTGAGGAGATGGTCATCATGTTTTTGAGTGAAAGGTTCAGACAAGTTAATCTAAATGCAAGACAGATTCCTTTCTCTCCAAACCAAACGCAATTTCCAACTGATTGAATCTGCAATGAATACAGATCACAAAGAAACGATACAAGGCAATGCACTTTATTCACAGAAACATATAAATGCCCCTCGTTGAAATTTTATACATTTCATTAATCACATAAGCTAAAGGCTATGCATTTTCTATCCAAAGCTTCAAACACATCATCATAGCTGAAAGTAGGTAGTATTCACAGCATGACTGGCCAATCATTCGATAGGCACGCAATGAGTAGCATATAATTATAGTTTACGCACAATATTCTATTCACAATGATAAGAATACGAGTCTGTGTGAAAACCACAGAGTGATTGGGAGTCAATGTGCCCTTTCTTTTCTAACTGAAACAAACGTCGCTTCACTTTAGCTTGCGAGCTAGAGAATTCTCCAAGAAGGCGCCCAAAACGAGTGGTCAGTGTGTCTACGGTTGTCTCCAACTTGACCAGCCTGTCCTGCGTGCTTTCCTCAATGACCACTGCCTGTGCCGCGGCCTCTTCGTCCAGTAACTCATCTTTCATGAGTATGTCCTTCCCACGTTCAAATAGCTTCACTTTGGCGTCCGGATACTCGGTGAGCGATTCCCAGAGATCTTCTTTGGACAAAATGAAGAGGTCGCTGTAACCGATGCTACACACGTTAGCGGTTCTGCGGTTCCCGGTCAGGTTGCCTGGGATGTTGAGTAAGCTGACTTCTCCGAACACCCCGCCCTCGCCCAGGGTAGCGTAGACGGTTTTGCCGTCATCAGCAACGACACTCAGCTTACCCTTTTTGATGATATACATCTCCTTACCGATGTCTCCCTTTCTGCACACATAGTCACCTGGGCTGAAGACCGAAGGTTTCAACTTGAGAACAAGCTGTACCAACAGTCCTGGTTCGCAGTCCTGGAAAATACTGACCCTTCGCAGAGTCTTCAAATGTACATGGATGGCGATCTCCGCTCTGAGTTTATCGGGTAGATTAGTCAAGATATCTTCTCCGTTCATTGTCTGTTTGTTAGTCCACACGTAATCAAACCATTTGATGACTCTCTTCTCCAGATCCTTGCCCACTTTGCTGAGGTCCATGTATCGTTTTACTCCGTCCATTTGCTGTTGGAACTCGGCTTTCGAAGCGTTCATGTTGGAAATCATACTTCCAATGTTACCGACAATAGTTGCAAAAATCAGAACTCCAATAAGGAAATCAACAACCACAAACAGGTATTCGATGTCTATCTCTGGCTTCGGGGTCTCTCCAATCGTAGTTAAGGTCAAAGTTGACCAATAGAAGCTGTAAATGTACATCCGAGCCAAGGAGCCGTTATCCGGAGTGCTTACGTTGGGGTATACCCAGGAGTCTGTGCCAAAGCCAATCCAACTGCTCATTTGGAAGAAGAAACAGGCGTTCCAGTGAATTATAATCAGGATATATAGAATTAGGTTGAAGATACGAAACACGTTCGGGTGATTCGTGTGCGAATCGGTCCGGTCAATGAACTCAAAGAGGCGTGGGTATTTGAAGAGTCGGTTCATCCGAACGAAGGTTTTGTTGCCTCCGATGGCCAGGTAGAACAGATCACTGGGCAGGATGCACAGGACGTCGACCTTGAATGTCCAGCTTTTAGTGTAGTGTATTCTTAGTTTGTGTACTTCCTTCACCATCAGGCCCTGCTCCAGATATCCTGCAAAATATGGAACATCAGAAAGAGTTTAGGTTTAGGACGAAGAAATGCTGTTCATTACAGCATTCTGTTTATTCTGTGGGATGTGTTTTAGCTGTGAGGAGCATTGGAACGGTAGCGAGAAACAGAACGGGGATTATTCATAATTATTCAACCAATTATCATTTATATTAGTTTCTGTCACATTAATAGTTATCGTATTATAATTGAGACTTTCCACCACGAATAAAGCAGGGATAGAATCGCTAACAGTCATTTTCTTTTTTTTTTTTGCTGGGGCCAGCACGAATAGTTTTTGGATCATTTTAGTTGAGTATAAGAAGGATCTAGGTAACGACTTAATGATCCGTACTTTGTGGTAGAGCGCAGCAATTATGGAAAAAGGAAAAGAATCAATAAACGAAGAACATGACGACATACCTCATGAGGAAAACGACAGATGACCTCTGACCTTGAGATCACGTGACACATGGTAAGCAAGAGGCAGAACAGGATGGCGGCGTCCGTATTTCAGGATGCTCGCTCGCACTCAACTTGAGAATCGGGCGTCTCTCGCGCTCCGGAAAAAGTGGCAAGAGACCGCCTCAGGACACACACGAGAGTAGATCGAACAGAAGCAAAAGATCGCCCTTCCCCTCCTCCAGTCAACCTTCTTCCCTTTAACTTACATTTACCTGGAACTAGTACAGGTAATTAGGTCTGCCCAAACTTACTTTGGAGAAAGGAAATCTCAGATCAGTTTAATAAAATGTCCCAGAATTTCGTAAAATTTCCCTGCTTCTTTCTGCGCTTCGTTGATTAAATAATATTTTTAATATGGATGGAACAAAAAAAGAACATTTAGAAAAACCCATCAGAATCCAATCATGACAATAATTCAACATATAATGGATATAACCCAGACCACCATAGATTGCACGCTTCCTTCATGGTTGAACGTATAAACTACAAAGAAATGAACCAATAAAAAAGAAGTAAATAAACAACAAATAACATAAACAAACATGTAAAAACATAACAAAAATGGAAACCTAAAACCCAGAAAATCTAAGCTAAAAATACCCCCGAGTTGCAAGCAATCCAGCCAATTAGTAAGCACACCTGCGTGCGTTTAATCATGGAGTTTACCTGTGCGCAGTTGCACGAACATATCCATAAGATAGATGGCGTCACATATGTAGTCGAGCACAAACCACCAAGTGGAATAATTATCCTGAAGCTTCCAGAAGACAGAGCGAGCAATGATTAAAGTCAGATTGTAGAGCACAGCGGCTGAGATCACAAAGAGCCACCTGTAGTAGGTGTTCGACGCCGGATCCACCACCCACGAACGCCAATACCTGGGGAAGCAAATATAATTGTTGCATAAAGTGTATTGTAGATATATAGCCTATGAAGATATATGCATTAATTGATGCATGGTCATATGCTTAGGTAATTATTTTATTGATCTTGTATTCATCTCGAGATTTTGGGTTCCAAATAAAACGGATTATTCACCAACGAAATTATAAATGTAAATATAGCTACTAAAACATCAGCAGTGATGATTGAAGCCGATTCAGGATTGGCGTTGTGCCTTTTCTCGACGCTTCGGACCTCTTCATCGTGATACCTGGATCTGATTCTTTGCCTTCACTCAACGACATTACTACATTGCCGACTGAACGAGAGCATGGAGTGTGCACTTATTTAAACGTAGCAGCTTCCAGGTTCCGCAAAACGACGTGATTGTCTCAAAGGGCGCGCGTGAGAATAATGTTTTAACTGCGTGACGACATGGAAGGCTCTAATCAAGAAGGAACGTGTGTTCATGAATCCCGTCAGACCATGTACACGTACAAAAACTTCTTAGAGACTTCTCGATTAATCCGCATTGAGTATTCTTCCAGGGGTTCATTTGATTTCTGGGGTTTACTTCCATCATCCCCAAGGTAACGAAAAACACCACGGCAGAATTCTGACAACAAAATAAAACCAAACATCGGATTCACCAAATGATCATTTATGATAAAAGTACAACCAGACCCCCTCATTGTACTATATACGCTGTTTGGTTAGCATCACTCACTGTGGGTCTGAGATTTTCCTGGCCTTCGACGAGCCGTCTCCGTTGTCGCCTCCTCCCATGCCATACTTCTCCAGGAAGGAATCCGCTCTTTCCTGGGGTTCCTCAGGGGCAGTTTCGGTGTCCATCTGTTTATGCCCTGTTGCCCAGGAACGGATGAGCTGAAAGATAGATGATTGTTAGTGTTTTTTATGCACTATATGAAGAGGGAAAATGCTTGGGGCTTGATTGTGTAGGTGTGTTAGTCGCGAACAGAAATTCTACTGTGTCAAAAGGTAATTGGATTGTTACTTCGGGCATTCATTCGTGCGATATATTAATTCTCATGTTGCTTTTTATAGTGTACATTGTTGACGGCATCCGCAGTAAAATCCCTGATTACAGAATGCCTGACAAGATAATTGATCAAGGCTATACGGTGTAAAGGTGTAAGTCCTTTCTTCTGCTAATTAATGAATGAATGAAGAACTCAGTGCAGTGGACGTCACAGTGTATAAAGTTCAGATTGCAACTTGAAACGTCATGCAATTCACATATTATATTGCACTTGTGCTGGTGAAACAAGTCTGAACAGGCTTCGCTTTAGTTTTGTGGAGCATATCAATCATGTATGCAGTCTGCATATGTCCCTGGGAAGCCCCCACCTGAGCAGAATTACCTTGATTAGCCACAATCAGCAGGTAATTACGAGATTTGTCTACACGACATGATGGCACAGAGCAACTGGAGCGTTATTTCTTTCATCTGTGGTGAGTTGTCAAATAGCCGAATATCTCCTGCACGTGAAATGTATATGTACATGGAACTGCATGCCTGTCCATTTCAGCTTAGGGATTCAGCCAAACTGAAGATATGACGTCATTCAATTGATCCCACTATTTAGGAGGAATCCAGATGGGTCGCCGGCCAATTTATCACATTGACGTCGTGATCGTTCAGAGAGGGTCACGTCTTAGCCGAGCCCGGATACTCATTCCTGATGAAGTGGTTGGATTGTAGCTGATCCCGTTGACTGAAACTCTGCTCCGGTTGAAGCCACGGATCCAGAAGAGCTGTCGCGAAGGACTTTTGGAGGGTTGTAGCTCTTGGCGTTCATCTTCTTTTGTTTCCATATCAAAGTGACATTTTGTTGCCTTCCATCCCTGCATTGTTCTCTTTTGGGGACTTTTGAGAGAAAAAAGCATCCATTTGCAGACCTTATTATATTTGCACCAAGATGAATTTGAGAATACAAACAGATATAACTTATTTTAAGTATATACAGTACATCTGTGTGTTACATGTTTTATACAAATACTTTTAATTATTTACATAAATTTGCCATATTTTGCTACGACGAGGATTGTCCATTGAAAGCCTAAATCAACTTTTGTGAATCAGCCACGATCGACCTTACACTCGTGTCTTGCATTAATTTATACGGCGTAGGCAAACCAATTAGGTTTTATGAACTTATAAAAAAATGCGAATACTGAAGAATGAGTTGAGAGGTCATTCAGTTCTTGTGTGGCATTCATTATCATAAATTGAATTTCATATAATTTATTCCTGACTTGAATGATTGATTTTCTTAGTGGTCGTTGGGGTAAAGCCAAGGAAATAATTTTGTACAGATGCCATAAAGCATGCAACAATGTAAAAATTGTTAAGGGTACGTGAAAGAACAAACAGAAATAGGCCAAATGATGAGTCCCCTCTATAGTTCGGTGATAGTGATGTATCTAGAGTATTATTATATACATTCCAATCAACACGCAACACGTGTATTTCTGTTAAATTTTGGTTAGAGTTTTTGTTAAAATCGACAAAACTATACAGGATTTAAATCGAATTGGAATTCAATTTAAAATGAAAATACAGAAATTTACATCACTCAGGAGCACAAAACTAACCCCTCCGCTGTGACATAGCGCCAAAAGCTCCATTTAGCATTTTGGTAAAATTAATGTCACACGAACGGACAGAAAACAACGCAGAAAACATAGAATAGCGCCAGCAATCGGTGCTCAATCCTACCTTCCGAATCCTAGTTTTCCTTACAACTTCATTCATGATGAAATTGTCACAAATATCTCCTCATTGTATTGATTTGAACACGTTTTGACCAAAGATTAGCGTTGGCGATTTTGCGATGTCTTCACCGCACGAATGCGTTGCTCATTATGATGCTAGCGCTGGCTTCCCCTCTGTCCGTAACCATGGTAACAGACATGTCGCTTTCATAGGTGCACCTGTTTGCCAGGTAACGTCATATCCCTCCAACCATGATCTGCCTGTATCCAACCAATTATCTCTTTCAAATAATTATTGCAATATATTAAATGAATAACCATCAATACTTCGACTGATGTGTATTAATACACCGTCGATGAGTACATGCAATTTAGACGCTTTGGCGTTGCGCAAGGTGAAGGGCTCAGCCAAGGCAGGTGTCAATAGGCGCTACCATTGTGGTGCGTACATATGCATCGTGGCGGCAAGAAGGAGATATCACATGAAGTGAGATGTAGACATCGATCTGAAGCCGTTGTGACGTCATAATCAGCTTCTCAGGTAGCAGAATGGAAGAAAATCAAGCGTGTTCTTCCTGCTGGTTTGTGTCGTTTCGTAATATTAACACACTGCACTGTGGGGTTCATACACCAATCTAAGAGTGCTTGTTGGAGTATGAAAATGCAGTATATACATGGTTGAACGGCTCCTCTAAAACTATAGCTTTTTAAAATTGTAATTATTTTTGAGGGAACGCCTTTTGCCTATAGCAAAGCATATCATTTTATTTAGAATGCAGATATGAGCAGCATTAATCCGCGCTAATCACTGACACTGACACATTCCGGGCATTTAACCTCCGTTCAACCCCCCTCCCCCCATAAAAAAAATAATAATAATAATTTAAAAACAAAAAAACAAAACAAAACAAAACAAAAAACAAAAAACAACCGGTTAGCACCTCGAATCTCGAATACAAACAACTCAAACCATGATACGACCCCAACCTCCGCTCACACGGATAATATCATATAATTCTGACACGCACCTGCAATGTTCTGACCAGTTTGCCGAAGTTGCCGGCAGCGGCGAGCCTCTTCGCCTCCAACTCCTCCTCCTCCGCCGTTTGCTCCACTCGCACGATCTCAGAGCACGCGTCATCATCCAAAGGGGTTTTGTCATCTCGAAGGGAAGACTCCCTGCTGATGGAGGATCCTCCGTTCGGATGACCGTCGCCAGGAATGGGTATGGACGTGGTGGAAGTCTTCTTCTGGTGGCTGTCAGCGCTGGTCATGCTCAGCTCATTGTCCTGTTAATTGAATACAATAGATTATACATCTTGATACATTATGTCAATATTGTAATTCTGCTTCGTTGTAATGGGGATGATTTTCAAAATGAAACTTCAGTAACATAAAATAGCCATGCAGTACGCGTATTCGTGTTGACACAGATTATCATTATGACACAGACAATTATATCAAATTTAGACAGATATATTCATGTCCGAACCCATTTCAAATAATTAATTGAAAACTAGTTATTACGTAGAAATGGGCATACTTTCTTGAGAGGGTTGTGATTGGATTGTAGACATTTAGGCATTCGGCCTATATATGTATTCGTGTTTCATGATGACATCAAGGCTAAAGCGGAACCAATAATTCAGACCTGACAAGGAAATCGTTCAATTATTAACTGAACTGTTTTGCTTCATATCATAGGGTTGGCTGAGATCCATTTCTTGATTGCAATTTGTGATAACATCATAAAAATGTATTTGTAAGCGGCTTGAATCATTCTTGGGGTCTATTTAATCGCAACTCTATTGCGCATGCGTAGAGTGGTGCATCTTGGGATTGCTGACCTGTAATAACAAATTAACAATACCAGAAAATTGCGGAAGTATCACTCAAGTTTCCCGGCCGAGTTGGTTAGCAATGATAAATTGATCATATATAATTCAATATACACAGAGTGGGCCAAAAGTAGTCTATACTCCGTATTACAAACAAAACTCTAAAATTTGCTAAAATTTATCAATTATTCCAAGAAATAACTACCAGGTATGGATTTACTACGTTATTCAGCGCCCATTTATGCAAATAAATCAAGTAAAAAGTGTATTTTGAACGAAAGAGGAGAAAATCAGATGAGCCCCTGAACGAACATTACGGAATGTCATCTCTTGTATGGCGCTTCAATACAAACTCTCTGTTAGGTTTTGATTTTAGGAGATAAACATTAGTGCTACTGTCACAACAATAGAACTCTCAAACAAAACAATATAACGAAAGTGTTGCCTCAATTATGCGTTGAGCTTATATATCCATGGTCCGGGGCCCTGTTTTCCATCAAAAGTGGAAATATTGCGGAAGGATGAGTACACTCTATTGAGATAAATAGGCATAAATGTCTTTGAAATTGGAATAGAAATGATAGGAATAGCACATGGCATGTTAGACTAACCATACCAAGTATTTATTTCTCTTATCCTTGTATGATTTTTTACACTACGATCTGCTTAGTAAGACTTTTAAGATCTTTAAAATGGAGTAAATAGACAACTTTTGGCTCACTCTGTATAATTACCCATAGTGAGCAATAGTTTAATTGCCAAATACGTGGATATTTGATCGAAATGTGAATCCACAATTCCGATTCGAATGGAATGATTTCTACCATTGAGCAGATCCATTCTGCTATAATTATATGTTGCAATTAACATTATGAATATACCATTATAACATTTGACCCCCGCAACCAAGTAGACCAGAATGCACCGCGCCAAGAATGATCGAAATGCGGAATGAACGCGATACTCTCCACAAGTCATTTTCGCACACCACCTGACATCGACAATTGACAAATCATAAGGTGTTTGATACTTTATGATATCTGTGCAACTTACGTTATGAATTCTCACAATGATTGGATATCGCTCATAGCTGTCTCGACTCTGGTAATCCGACCACCCACAAGGACGTGGATCTTGATCAGATGAGTGTATGTAATAGATTAGTTACGTCTTAGATAATAATATATCGACTGCCATATATACATATATACATGATATTATCATCAGGAGTGCTTGGTCATTGTAATTAATTAATTCAGAATAGATTTTAATGATCGATATGCATAGCACACTACATACAGCCCGAAATAACCATGCAAATTAGGCCCAAGAAGTTCCAAGAGCATGCATTCTCTCCAAGCGAACTATGATACGTTATGAACCACGAGTGCGTTATGCTTTGGGATTGCACTGTGAACAGTACGGTCAAAGAGATGATGACGAGAACACGTAGTGAAGGACAGATAGCGAAACATTATATTTCAATCCAAACAGTCTGAATGTATGTACCCAGTTTAAAATTACAATTGTAGAACTAATGATATGTAGTATGACGTACATAGTGAAAATAGTGATTTATGAGGTATATAGAGAAAGTGATTTTATCACACAAATGGATCATGGCTAGATGAGATCACAAATGTATATGGTGAACATATCATGGCTTGGTAATACCTAGCTCCCCAGGGGTAGCGGATAGCGGAGCAGTTCCTACACTCCTCGCTAGGGAAGCTAGGTAATGCCAAGATAACAATAACGACTGTGAAGATATAAAATATATGAAAAAAAAAAGTAAAATAAAAGGTTAGAGCCCGATGAGGATGAATTTGATGCCATGGTGCGTTTGTAAACCAGCTGAATATGAATTATCAACGGTTCTGTCACTCTGAAATCTGTGGTACAAGAGAATCCGAACTGTGGTAAACGTACGAATTAGTAGCGTTCGTGGGCGTCGCGTCGAAAACTAAGCAACTAATTCTGTTATTGCTAAAACAATGATCTTAATAAAGGGATCATGGAACACACAAACAACAATACAAAATTCGAAATTCGTATGGGTCCGCATTTTAGTCACAATCCGTATTAAATGTTACCAAGTTTTACGCGTTCAGTAAATAGTAAATTTAATGTGAAACGTTTTGATTGACTGGTTGATAAGGAATAAAAGACAAATTCAAATGTTTTTAAGAGGTTCTTATGATCAATGTTCGCCAGGTTTTGAACAGAAGTAATGAATGGTCTAAATAACTACAATAACAGACGTCATATTAGGTGGAAGACGACAACATTGTAAGATTGTGATCTAACGACATGCACAGCAGAGAAACCCTGAACGTGTCCTGGGTTAGGAGTACCGTTGTGACTGCAACCGAGAGAATCGTTATAAAGAAAATTGGATGTTATCAGAAATGCAGTTCTCATCAATTCGCAGTAAATTTGTAGCGGTTGTGGTGTAACAGTGCGCAGGCGTATTGACATGAATTTGACGATTCTGACTGGAATAAATTTGGACTGTCCAATCATGAGTCGAAGAAGTGTGTTCGAAGTGATATCCGCAGACACCAACCAAAAATACTCCCGAATCGTTATTTGTTGTTCACTTTCCCGAAAGATAATTTCTAAGGCCTGTCGTTACTTGCATCTAAAATGTTGTACATTATTTTGAGCTTCAAGTGGTTTGACATACCAATACCCGATCCTATAATTATACGCCTTTCCAATTGACCAATATCATTTGATTTCTATCAACGCGCGGAAAGATGATTTGCGAAGATGATTTGCCTAAAACACCACGTACCTAGTTGTCAGTTCTGCATTCTGCCACATGCGACTTTGGTGTACATGTATTCATTATAAATTACGCACCCAAAGATTCATATAGTTCGACAATCACATCTCTTATGGCACGTGGATAAATGTATTAACGACTTAAAAATGCCCAACATATCCTCTCAAATCCTGTATAACTGGATTGCTTTTCACCTCTTTTTTTTCTGTTTCAAACCAGGATTAAATCCTAGTCACCCGACTGACCGACCTTATCTAGTGTGTTATCAATTAAACTCGCATAACCATACACTAATGTAATATATCAGCCCTTGTGATTGAATTCCTAATATGGAATTCGGCCTTAACCTAAGAGCTAATGCCCCCCAAGAAGATAAATCACTTTGAGGGTCATTGCACGACCATTTGCACGACACGCCCGTTGTGCTTGCAATCTAGGCAGCGCTTGTTATACCATTGATTGAAGCCGAATGCTACGTTGTACAGGTAAAAGTGGTCACCCGAGATTGACAGCAAGGAAGGCTTTTATGTGAGATATCAATTTAATAAATTAATATCAACAAAAAGGATTCCGAGCAGAATTTGTCAACGGTGGAGTATGCAGTCGTTCATCTCGGAATTCCTTATTAATTTGGGATTGCTGATCATCATAGCGAGGGGCTTGTGTGAGGGACAGCAAGCATGATGAAATGAGAAATCGATCCGGAATTCCATTTCGCCATTCAAGAGGCACGTGATTGGCCGAAGGTGACGTTCTCAGCTCTGAGATGATTAATTTGGAACAGTTTTCGTATTCGATGAATCGAAAGCAGTGATGAGAGGTCAAAGGTCACAAAGATAAAAAAGCTTACAGTTAACTGAATGAGCATGTTTCAATGAAGGTGAGTACGCATCGTTAACGTTCCCTTTGTTTACGGATATTGAGTGCATGCCTTGAATTATTAACCAATTATGTCTGAACCAGAAATGATATTAATGATTACATAAGAATCGCGGGTGTTGCTCAACCGTGTGACTTTGCGAATTGTGGAGCCTCTTTGCTTTCCTCCTCACTTCCTTCTGGAAGCCAAGGATGTCCTATGTAAGCTCCTCTTGGAACATGTCTGTGCATGCCTTCAGCCCTACAATCTCCAACATTGATTATGGGCGGTCTAAAAGGTATAAATGTATATATAAAACAGGTCTATACTATCATATTAAATTCCATCACCATGATGTATGATAAATAAGTCTTCAATTTCAATTCCTCATACCCCTTCCTCAGAAGAAGAAAAAAAGAAATATAATGCTGATACTATCGCGTATGCGGCACGGACCGTTGTGTTTTGAAATTTGTTTTACGAATTATCCTGGAAGTCTAACTATATTGTGAGGTGCCATTCTGATTTTACCAGCATACATTAATAATTCGACTTAGTGGAGGTGGCATCACCTAGATGTAAAGGTTAAATCGACAATTAGGTTGAGCTACAAGCCTACAACACACCTTGAGGCTTCCTGATCAGTGAGTTGAAGCCTCTTTCAAGTATGCATCATTACCCTGAATATTTGCCTGGAGGGAAAATATCGCTCTGTCACCTTGAGGAACCTTCTTCACCAGGCGAAGCGTCAGATGATGAAATAAAACAACGTTTCCGTTTCTATTGTTGAGCGTACAAATATAGGCCGCAAAGAGGAAATTGTCATCTTGGCTGCTGCAACTGTTGGTGATGACATCTATGTTTTGTAGGGATGTTCAAAGCCATTAAACAAACAGTCTTTTTGCACATTGTTTTATGTTTTCTTCAGTTTAATCAAGTCGGCGCCATGCAGTTGCCCCGCATGCAACCTCGTTAAATGTCTCCCAAGTGCAAAGAGTGCGCGCCAAGAGATCATTCACAACCTGGTTCACGCTCATTAAGCCAGAGGTAAGATGGAGGACGATTCTTAGTGCTGCTGCACCATTAGTTAGGGAGAGGCAGTAGGGCGTAGGGCCTGCTTCACGATCAGGTTATGGCCCTTTCGCGAATTAAGGGCGAATTAGATGGGTTGCTGTTAAGATGGCACAGCATAATCATATACGGAGTATACTCTCATTAATTTGAATAGGAATATTCAAGAGAGATATAAGCACAATAGGGATAACAGCCCCTCCTTTGTGCGATCACTAGATGCTCAAAGGAAACTTGTAATATGCATCAAAGTAAACCAAAAGAGTGGAGAAGTTGCAGATAAAAGGAAGACGGATCTGTGCTAGGGAGGCACCTGAGCCCTTAAGACTGATTGCAGTCACGCAGACCATTGATATGTGTTTGTGTGTGGCCATATGCAAAGTAACTGTATGGCATTTGTAGAACAAAGATTAACTTCATTTGTGAGTGTTGTTGCAATCCGATGGTGTGGCCCCAGCTCCTGCATGATATATGGACATGTTGTAAGGAGACATGAGAACACAACATCACGCACTTAGGCCTCAGGTGTTCGATGTACATACAGACTGGTCCATATTGTTGTTCCGAATAATGATGAAGTTCCCTATGAGATTTTACCATTGCGAGACGTTTCTACCACGTAGTTGTTAGGGGGATTTTGGTCGCCAGACCTCACACCATTGCATTTTTTCTTGTGGGGCCACGTGAAAAATGTTGTCTTTGCAAGAAATCCACGAACCCTTGAAGAGAGACTTCATAACCAACGCGTTCACTGAGATTCATCAGAACAAGCATTGAAGGAACTCTGCGTGCACGTCTGCGAAAGTGTTGAGATGAGACTCCAACTGTGCTCCGATGTCAATAGGGTCATTTTGAGCACCTTTAGTGATGATCCAGATGTTAACCTTTAAATCGTTATCTTTTCTGATACATTGTTAGATATTCATTACAGAATGTGCAATAAATACCATAATTTTACATTGCCACAATCATGTCAGTCACTCCACAGCACCTTAGCAACCACGCCGTAGCTACGTCTCGCAATGGTAAAATCCCATAGGGAACTTATCATTATTCGGAACAACAATATGGACCAGTCTGTATATGCGACCCCTTGGGCCGAAACTCGCACTAAATTGCTGAACATTATGAAGCAAGCATTGAGAGGTCAGATGGGTTCTAAAATGTAGATTTTCACGTTTTGTCAGTCTGCGACTAATACATTCGTCTATTTTGTGTATAATTAAGCCTATTGTATTGACAGTTGAGTCATTTTGAATTTTTGCAAATTTCAATTTCTCATCTTTGATTACGTGTGGGGTTGACCCGTAATCAGGCTGTATCTTTTGAACTACTAGCTCCGATTTAGATAATTTTTGCATCAAACTGAATGTATTTATATCAAATATAAGGAGTCAGGAAAATCTAAAAAATGTGACAATGTGGCTTTGTGTGTGTTTCGGCGCGAGCGGTCACATACATACCTATACGCACGCCCGGTTATTAAGTTCGAACTTGCTATCAGTCGGAGCTCAGTTGCTCACCTAGTACGTCGAACTGACATGATCCCAGGCAGTCCAAGTACCTACGTTGAACACGGCTTGAAGCGTGTCCTTGGTGCAAAGCTTGGAAGGAAACTCCGCTGAGTGCAAATGCTGCTAACGACCACGTGACTGGCTTCGTGTGCCAGGGTGAAAACCGGTGCCGAAGGGCGGTGTTCCTTAACATACAGTGTTGATTGGTCTGATTAGATATTGTGAAAATGGAGAGAGGGGGAGAGGAACTAGAGAGGAAAAGGATCGGAGGACACTTGTGAGAACCCAGTCATATTGCTAGGCATATAATATTATAGTTTTAGGTATATAAATATAATAATAAACACGGGGAGAAAGAGGTGCATTTTTTGTATAACAATGCAATTCTAATGAACAGAGGCGTGGTCATAAATATGCACCACCCATATCAGCACACAGGTCCCAAACTCAGGGCCCAGACTCTCGGCTCGTACCACTGAATAGTGTATGTTATCTATGACTCGTACAGCGAAATATTTTCAATTGTGAGCCATGCTGGTTATAACGATCAGTCAATGTTTCACCTCCGTCACGATGCCATTCCTCATTAGGCGTCCATTCCGTCAATGAAATCAATCTGGGACCAAGCAAGGTGCACGTCAACGAAGACGGTACGTGGCTTGAGGCGACATTGCGTTGATATGGTAACGGCTGATTTCTTGTCTAATTTGACGGTTTCTGTGGGGGCTTTTATTAGTAGTTGATTGCTTGATGTCTAATCATGATTATAGTTCCATGGTTAATAGCAATATATGCATGTACAATTATATCAGCTTATTAAATATGCATGCACCCATCATGTGCGAAGTACACTGCATGATATGCTAATGAAATATGAGATATTATAATTATGTGTTTAGTCTTATTGATTGAATGATTTCTTGTTAATTTGTGCTCACAAAAATATCTATTTGTTTCAATATTATTTTCCTATTATTTGTTTGCACGTTTTATGGGTATAAAGAAATCTCCTGCAATAATTGATTTTATCCGATTTTTCATGCCATTTTATCAATATATAGTTTCGGAAATTGGTCAACCTAGCATGTAATATTAGGGTTAATTATTTAACACTGTTTGTCAACGAGGCAATCATTGCCACAAATCACTTTTGCGGTGATTTTGCTAACCAGCTATCCCAGAATGCATCGAACTGTGCATGCGCAATGGATTTGCGATAAAATATATCTCTATATGTTGAGTGTACACATCGCCAGAGGAAGATACGCCACTTTTCATCTCTTATGCTCGGCACTTGGTGCCGTAATCTATGACTGTACTGGCATGAATATTTCATTGCAGTACAAACACGACAATGGCTTCAGGGGAAATGTGGTGGATTAGCTAGGCTCCCGATGATTGTAAGTAATGAATTGTGGGCTTATTTTGCCTCGTAATTCGTCATCACGAAATATCCAGTGAAGTTGGTGGATAATATTTGCATTGGAAATAATTCAAGTTGCAGGCTCAGAAAATAGGGTCACAATTGCATGAGAACGTTTTTTTTTTTTTTTTTTTTTTTTTTTTCGGAATTTCATTGACATGATTATGGTAAATGTCGAGCAATAATTATTAATAATTATGTCCAAACAGAGCAATGAACTATGCATATACATAATAATTATAAGTCATGCGGTATTGTTTTGAAATTGTGCGAATTCAGAGATTGAGTTATGCAATCATCAAACTAGCGCAGTTCAATGAGTTTTTGGCTGAAATAATTTAATGATCAAACCAATGTTTTTCACGTTTTGTCTCAACAGTCATAATTATAACCATGGTCCGCTCGCTCGATCGCCTCCACAAGATTGCTCGAAATTGCGACATTGCGTGAATCGAGAAATACGAAGGATTAAGGATTCTTTAATTAGCTTTGCTTGGATGAAAGATCGGATTTATATGTGGTAATGAGACTATTATTTGGCTGCTGATGACGAAAAGCCAAACAGAACCGAATAACTATGTCTCGGAAAAAGTGACAAAGGTGGTAAATGTTTTATTCATTATTTCAATGTTAACGATACACAAGTCCAAATCTCTTGCCAATCATTGAAATTGGTTAAAGAAGACCTCTGTTCATTTCAGACCTTTTAGACTGATTGGGAAAAATTCGGTCCGAATAATTTTCAATACAAATTGACTTGAATAGCAAGCAGAATAGCTTGAAAAGTGATGAGTGCAAAATTTCTTTTATGAGAACCTCCGACTTCTCACTCAACTGCTTATATTGTTAATAATAGAAGAATTTGTTACTTTATGACATCACGACGTTCTGAAATCGAACGCCAGAATAAAGCAAGATTTTAAACCTCTCAGATTCGATGCATCTTGAGATTAGCCCACAGCAAAGTGTTGTATGTTACTTGTCTTTTGGGATGCATCCTTTATCATCCGTCACTATACAGATCCTCTTAAATAGAGAATCACAATGTCGGGCCATATTCACGAATCATATCACTCAAGAATCAATCAGCTAGCAATGCATTATGACTTTTCGCAATAATTTTTCTTTTTCTTTTCGAACTCAGACAACGAACACGATACCTTTTCTCGATGATGCAATCACCAAACAACACTTTTATTCCAATGTGCTGCGATTTCACACTAAGCAATGTCCTCCTCGTCGGCACCGAGTCTCGGTGACACGCGTTTATATACCTGCACCCCGCAATCGTCTGTATAATTTACGTGGCAGGGGGACTCTGCCAGGTGAGGCAGGGATGTGGAGGGAGGGAAGAGGAAGCAAGGGATGCTTTGGCTAACCCGTGCGCTATGGTAGATAGAGGGACACTATAACTAGGTATTGATCATAATAAACTGAGCCGGTTGAGCATACATGTGTATGACTTTCGGATTACATGTTTATTGTGCGCTTTTGCACTTTGAAGTAAGTCTTCTGGATTGCCCCACTCTTTTTATAACCACCTTTTTAACTACCTCAAAGCCAATAAACGTCCTCAAATGTAGGCAGACTGACTTGCAAGCATGCAACTTAAAGCAGTGAGTAACCCATGCAGGCGATCAAGGGAGCACCATGAAGGTATTGCTCTCTGATACGACGCCCGGAAGCATCTCATCCGAGCATAAAACCACCTGGAGCACTTCATGCAAACTAATATGCCCTGGAGTGCGATTAGATTCGAGAGAAATCGATAACTAATCAGGCTGTATATCGACAATTCAGAGCGGACAGGTGGCGTACCAATGATGTATCACTATAATGTCGGATATAAGATAAGATTCTCTTTGTCGATTACCTTGTCTCTGCATCTCAGTGGATTATCCGGAATCTGTATCAGTGTAAGAGAAACGAGACGAACGATAAGCCAAAAATACCATGGATGAATACCGGATTAGGCGCAATAAATATAGGAATATACTATATATGCTTCGACACACTCCTCAATTACGTCATCATCCGATCCATTTGAAACGTCATGCGTCAGGACCAGAACGCCCAAAACTACGTATATTCAACCTCTCTCTCTGTCTAGATGCACTCTTCAAGAATGTTCTTCTATTTATGAATGTCAATAAAAACACTGTTTATTCTGGAAGTAAGATTGGACCAGGGAAAGGTGGTCCTACAACAACTCGTATATACAGCATCATCACTAACCAAGCTATCTAATCCTATGGATCGTTATGCTAATGCAATCCCTATATAGTAACATTCATAACATTAACTTACAGTAACATTTCATAGATATATTTATCCCTAAATATGTAATAACTCATACTGTGCAAGAGTTATTATGTCTAAAACGAATCAGTAATAAGAAACAGAAGTGAATAGGCATACGTCTATTCGAAATAATCATAACCAGTGATATCTTCTCCATAAACCGAAAAATCAACACTTGCCTGAATTGCCTGAACTCGTCGCAATAGTGTAAAACGGCAATTGATGTGTGTTAAATGCCACCATTGTTGACGGGTCAAACTTCTGTCAGTTCTAAGTTTACTTTGTGACGTAATAATCAAGCTATGATTGATTGATTGCATAAGTCATAACACAAAAGATACGCATGCGCTAATGGGAGGTTACGCACACCCTCCCGTGCGCCATTGTACACGCACTGACAATGACGTCGTTTGCCCTGTAATATTACACCTTCATCCACTCTGTCATATTTGGTAACCATGGTGATCAGAAGACATTTCCTCATTGATGTCTATCACAGGTTTGAACAGTCATGATCATTCTGTTTGTAAAGCAATTTAAAAAAGATACAATTGTTTTCTTTGGTCGGGTGTTCTACTTAATTGCCTTGATCCTTGAGGACCCTTATGCCTCATGTACTTATGGAGATCAGCATATTTCCAAAAAGAAAAAAATCAAGCGCTGTACGGTTGCTTTATGAGCTTATTTCCTTCCGCGATGGTTGAATTTTGCTGATTTTCTTTCATTCTTTAACAGGTGTGAATATTGTGATATTTCCACAGCGACAATAGCGTCAGGTGTTTGGCTCTGTGCTTTATGGATTACCAGCACAAAGGCCAGGTTTAATTGCTATTCGTGTGCTGCAAATTTGACCTGCACAACCCTTGCATGATGCATGATAGGGTTTTACGGCTCCACCCAAACCAATCGGATAATACGGGCGCCAGAACAGAAGGCCCCGGACCGGGGTTTCCCCCTTCTATTATCGATAAATCCCAAGGGTTCTTAATCCTGAATACCATAGATATTAGTACACAGCGCCCGGCCTTGTTACGCAGTTGGGCAGCACTGCAGAGTCCCCGAAGAATTACAATTATAACTAATTACAATTATAATTCACAATCATAACGCCAGTGGCCTGATCGGGTCTCGAATCCGGGAGATCGACCCCCACGGTCGGCATAGGATTGCAGCTGGCCGGTCAAACCGACTGAGCTATTCGGTGCCCCCGTCATAAACACTTAATACGGGGTTGCATGCCATAATTTTCCTTTACCTTTTATCAGCAATTTATATTTTACATGTATAGGCTGCATGCATACCTTTTTTTGTGCTGGCTTTACAGCCGATTAAAAAAATAAAAAACCCTAATCAGGAACATCTGATATCATCGGTGCCTTTTCTGCATTCATATTGTAGTTCTATTACCTGCAGAGGTTCAGTTTTACCTGTGATATCAGGCGGATTTCATTAGCCAATTATGTGAGTACAATAAATTATTAATAGCAAATAATGCATGGAATCATGGATTATAGTGTTTCATAGAACGCACTACAAATTTACGCGCGCAGACCTCAGGTGCCCTCTGGTGGTGTGTTCATGAACTATTTGGCGTGCATCAACACGAACGGCAGTGGGGCACACTTCAGCAAATGAACTGATGAATATCATGAAATTACCCTCGATCTGCAAAGCACAACTTTTTGATTAAATTTGGATGTGTATTCTCTTTTTTCAGCTTAAATATAAAAGGCCGTCTGATATATGCATCAATATGTGCTGATATTTGTTATTCTATAAACATTGCTTAAATTACAGTTGATAATACATGTAGTAGTATCATCGACGGTAAGGCTCACCTTTGCACTTGCTTCAGGTACATCATGATGTGTGAAATTATGGCAATGTTACCCCTGACTGCATCATTCAATCGTCATCGCGGTTTCAATTTCATGAAAATAATAATCTCTGATCGTCATCTAGCTATTGTAACTTGATGTAGCCTTGTATACCATATTGTACACATAATTATTATCTTATTGCCTTCAGAAATATCTTCTCCGTGTTGAGGTAAAATGAGATCGTTATTAGCAGTTATGCAATACAAGGATCGATCTGCTGCAGATGTAATATATACCACACAAAGAATGGCCCATGGCAAACCTGCTACCCAACAACTGCGCCATGGTACTGTATTACTTATAAGTTATAAACATGTGGCTATTCAAGTAGAGAAAGCATTATTATTTTTGTAAAAACCATTCAATTATTTAAGAGAAAACCCACCGATCAATAAAACGCATCGGAGAACACTGAGGCTATTATGCCCTGTTATTTCCTTCAATCACTCCGCCCTCTCCGCTTTCTATCTACCCCTTTCCCCCCTGAGATGATATTTGCAGCCGAATACGCACATGTTCTCCTTGTGACGTCACTAAATATTTATCAACAGTCGTGCTCTTTCGTGGAAATCGCCGCGTATAATTTACGCATGCACATGAACAGACGCGATTTTCAGCAAATTGCTTCGCTCAAAACTCGCGTCGGTAAAACGCTTCAATGCAAAGAGAGCACTTTCGAAGAATGTCATCAAGGGAAGAACTGGCAATGGCAAAACTGCTTGCAGCCTCCATGCAATCAGGGTGGGAGGTCATTATGGGGTGATGACAATCAGCATGGTTTCCTACAGTTCATTATTCTATACCGCGAGCAGGTCAAAGCAAACACGAACTAAGATTAGATTACATTGTTATGCGCAGGCTATATGCTTTATTTACAGGTCAGAGTGTCCCTGCATATGTGCATAATGTATTATATGGATTGCAATATCGTACACTGACTACTGGTCACGCCACTAGATACACGGCCATTATTGCAGGACTATGCTCGGTTCAGTCGCCATGAAGTGGAGCCAAGATGATGCTTGCGGGTTTCGCCCAACATTCTGTTTCTTCTTCTCGGATTCTCAAACCTCAGATCAAAACAGCGGCGCAGTGAATAATTCATTTCCTGCACAGCGAGATGCGCAGCACGAACTCATCTATTGTTTATTCTGCATATCGAAGCTTTTGCTTAGGAAAACAAAACAGCTGCATGAATGATGGACACCAGTGCTTGTGACGCCAAATTGCGCCTATATGGTATTGATATCGCATTATTACATTAGCGACGAAATTGAAAGGAAGTCGAAGTCAATTAAGACGAGGTAGGGTTGCGTTCGGAGGGGCTTCGTTGCCGCACGTTAACGAAGCTCACGCGAAGCGAAATACAATTAGGTAAAAGAGGAAGCTTCGCGGAGAAGACATAGATAGGAAGTAAAGGAGCAACCTTGGTGCAATGGAGAATATGACGACCAAGTGTGAAACGTCATTCCACCACCTCGCGAATCCATTCAGTCACTTGTCTCCAATTGGAAATTTCAACGTCATTCTTTGAGCCTTTGATCTCCACACACGCGCATAAGGGAATCCTGTGATGTCACACTTTATCACCCTGTATACTAAGCCTTTGATCTACTCGCCCTAATAGAGCCTCGATCATTATACACGTGTGTTTATACTTCATGACTGAACAGAGTGGTGAGCCTTAGTTTCGGTGAATCTCTGAGGAAGAGGGCATGAAATTGACAGAACTGACATCGATTGGGGAAGGGCTTCCACAGAACGGCCCGTGATTCATCAACGTTGTCAACAACAATTTTACGTCACACAAGATCGAGATGATGACGAGCTGAAAAAAAAATCCATTTCGTCTTAATATGACGTGTTTTCAATGTCATGGGTTCTTTCCGCACCTGTACTCATTGGCAGAAAATACCCGTCTTACTTTCGAATCTGGGAATCCATTAAGCAAACTTCCTGTCTTGCCTATAACATTGGAAATTCGTGTCGGTCATTCCCCCACATACATTTATTTATTACTGAATACAGCAACAACAACAAAATAAAAATAAAAATAAAATAAAAACAATAATAATAAAATGGTGTGAAAATGACAGGATTATTACGGAAATTTATTTGATACCATTCGACCCTTTTCATACTTTTGAAAGCGTCAACAATTAATTCTATAGTCAAAAACTATCACAGCACATTATTTAATAAAAGAGAGGTAAATGCTTGGCACATTTGATATAAGATATATTCGTTGTGGGCTACAATCCCAGATGTTGAAGGGTGCTGATTGACAGGCTTGAAGAGAGTGGTTCAAAACAAAACTGCGATGATTACAGAAACGAACCAGCGTGGAGACAAGTACAGACTGGGACATTTTAGAAAACCCCGCGGAAGATCCTCTCATGGGTTTGCACATCGCACCCACAACGACGGTGCGCGATAATATTACACGAAATACATGATCAACAGAGAACAGGTGTTGGCTGTTTCCGTGTACATTGCAGGGATCGCCAATCATTCGCAAAATGACAACACTTTTCGAATAATGAGATGACTAATTTCAAAATGCCCCCGGTGATCGACGGGGTGATGCAATGGAAGAGAAGTTGAGAAGTAAATTTTTACGTGTAAATTATGAAATTAAACTCACGCTGTTCACTTCACGTATCGTCCACGTTTCATCCTCCACGCTGACAGAAAACATTCTTATTACGTCATTCGTACTTGCGCCACCCGCATTTCCAGTGAAACGCCGATCGCTTTTCTTGGAACACATTCCGGAAATTTCTAGGGTTTCCCGAAATTCGTGTATATGTCAGAGTGACCCTTAAGAGAATTGCATTATTTTCCAAATACAGACTTGCATAATTATTTAATTTTTAGCATGAATATCCCCAATTGAACAGATCGATTTCGAAATGGAAACACAGTTTCTAGAATATTCCAACTTGATTGTTTGGACTCCGCGATTAGCACTGACTGTGGTTGGACGAAGGCGACAGTCTTGCGAATGGCTAATCACTAAATGGTGTTCCGCCTCGGAGAAAACAGCTAAATTGACTCGAAAAACGGCTCAAACAATCCGCTAGCTTCCGGGGCTGATATTTCAAAGTGTCGAGCCATAGTATGGATGAAGTCATAATTGGATGTCAAGAGATCATGACCCACGTGTGCAATTTGGACCCAATCTATATACGGCAAACTTATAAATTTGCCTGAGGGATATTTGCAATTTGACATTACATATGATATGGTACGTATGCAAATAGTAAATAGTACCAAACAGCCTCTGTGTAAAGAGCATTGCGGTCGCGGCAGGGACAGCACGAAACTATAATGTCGATAAAGCGTTAAAACACACCTTCATTGACTATTAAATGACTTTCAATGACCATATTACGATATACGCATGAAGCTTCCATCGATCGAAGCGGTCAAAGGAAATCCTGTTCCTTTGCACTGATCACGACCCCATACATCTTGATGGATCAGCATTTTTCACCAGTTCACATCTTCTCACTCAGGTATAATCCTTTGATGGAGGAAATGAGATTCCTAATCGGGCATTTCAGCTGATCGGAAGGAGGTCATATAAACCTCGTGGGTGCCAGTGTGCAACGCATATACGACATTAACCCTGGTGTAAAATTGTCCTATAATTACGAGGGACCACAAAAGGCCGACTTCTCGTTTATAAATTTGTATACCTTACTTACACAAGAATACTATTATCAAAACACCTCCCCTTAGAGCGTTTCTATGGTAACCGAAAGTGCCATAAGGGCTGTTGCCAAGGATATCGTTCTTTTCTCGACTGGCTTCACAATTAAGCAGGATGGAATTTCGGTCTAAGAAACGAAGCCATAAATACTTGAAAATCGATCAATCGTCAATTCCTGCTTCTGAATAAATTGGCTTGTTTTGGAAGAAGAAGCTTGGAGGTAATTTGCTGCTAAATTGGTAATATTACTAAGCTACGTGTATCGCTCGGATGGAAACTGTATACATTTATGTATATCTAAAGGATTATATATTATGTCAGACCGGGATATACAGGTGCGTAAGCAGCACTGGTTATAGAATTAGAGTGCCAATGAGTTCGAACGTTTATGCAGACACAAAGTGAACTGTATCATATCAAAACACTATGAATCCATGCAAGTATAGAATATCTGTAAATTGTAAAAGGTGATAATTGCAAAGGTAAAGTGGGTTTGTAACCAGGTATTTGACAGCAGATGTGCGTAATAACAGCGCAGGGGGAATGGATGTAGCAATGTTTGGAAAGTAAATCGAATGTCATACAGAGCAGGGTAGGCGATAATGGACACATTTGGGCGTTATGCTTCCTGTTTATTTGCTCATAGCTCGTTGCTAATAGCTACGACGTGTTCTCTATTGCGACATAGGATCTATCAATGATAAACACAGTGAAATCGACAGGTTTGTTCGAGGTCGAACAACTTAAGGGGTAAATGTTTTTTTTTGCAAACGATGAAATGTTGAGAAGTCAGGTTCATTCATCCCAGTATCTTCTTTTTGAATACTCTGTTGTCAAATAATGATATCTTCATAATTGAAGGAAGCCATTCTATTATAATGAGAATGGGGACACACCAGAATCTTCCATTGATAATTTTGGGAATCGACTCAGACCGCTGAGATCGTCCAACGATGCTTTTAAACTGAAGATTGATACGTAGTCAACATGACATGTATATTGCACGGTCGATGGTGTGTGGAGGAACCAAAATATATCATTGTCTCTTGAGAAGAAATGAAGACTTTTGTGCATTTCCAATGTCCATCGCATAAAATTTTAATTCATATCTTATAATTGTGTGCGTATGTTCGTATAAGATACGTCACAGGCGTTTAATTATTATTATTATTTTTTTTTTTTTTTAACATGAATCGCGAATAGATAGACTACTTCTGCGTATGTTGGCGTACGTTTCCAGAGCAAAAATGTTCAAACGTGCATTGAAAAGGAAATTCACGATTTTGGTCAACATCTGCCTTAAAATAGCGGAACACAAATTCCGATCTATAGATATCGACATTTTCAAAAGTATTTTCTAAACTATCTATACTATTATGAAGAAATAAAATTCTTCTAATCACTACACGGATTTTACGTTGCATTTATAGACAGAGGCATTTATAGGAATATATAATTTCTTAGAATATAGAAGTGTCGCTATAACTGCATCATCATTCATTCATCCGTGCATCCAACTTCGCCTTCACATCAGGATGCATGCTCTAATTCTCGGTGAATGAATCGAAAGTATTACAATGACGAAAGGAAAATGCTTAAACAGCAGGCCGTAAATTCGCAGTCGAGAGGTTGACATTATTATACCACGTGATCTGTGTGGGTGTGAGAAGTTCCTCTCCGTCTCTCCTTTATTTTTTCCTTTGAGTATTAGTAGACAGCAGACAATATTCACATTCTATGTTACAATATGCATCTATAAACCTGCCTCTGGTTCCTTTCAAAATGATATTGAATTTGAATCAAAGCCACCTGGTGAGGAGGCCATTCACCGCGATAAAACACCTGCAACACACCTGAGTTTGATACGCAGGTATGACTTCGAGCAAGCAACAGAAATTCCTCTTTGGTTTTGGTTTTAAAGATGCACTCATTCCTAATGTGAATTTCACTTTGCGATAGTGTTTGACTTAGATTATATATCTGTGTGTATCTGTATATATTTAATTTACTTTAATAAATTCCTTGTTCAAATTATGTAGTATTAAAATTAATAGAAAAACAAATCCATAATAATAACATTAAAAAAATAATTTTATGTTATATGATATTTGTTTTGCAAATAATTTTGCACGTGCAATAATTTTTATATGTAATTATACTACATATAAAATGAAAAATCTAATCAAATAAAGTGTTTACTAAATATTTTGTAAAGGCGTGGACATTAATCTGAAATGATTGCTTGGTTAAAAAAAACCTGTGGAATCCATAGGAATGTATCTGAAGAGAAAGAAAGCAAAAACATCACTATAGTTAACCTTAGTAATTTATCACATCGATTGCAGCAGATCAAAGAGGCTAATAACATGTTAAATGAGACAGCAATATGCCGAAAAGTTGACAGCCTGAGAGGCCTAATAAGTATGTCTTCACCAACGAGCTTGTGCATGTATTACTGGTATTTAATAAAGCTCCTTGGTCTTGAGCAAGGGGTCCTGGCAGAGGACGCCATACGTACGGGTTGCCCACCCAGGAATCAACAGCTTGCAAGGCAGACACAATCTCAATGACTCAATAATTGACATAAAACAATATTGCTCATTGCACATTACGTACATAAAGCCAAGTATTCGATGCATGAGGCATAGCATCCTTCTCTGGTACCAAGGATAATTTCCTCATAAGGTTAAAACAAAATAGAGATTTGAGAAATAAAACTTATTGTTCTCCGTTGGATCTGATAATGAGGATAAAAGTCATGCACAAGAAGCGGCATCGGGTGGCAGTGAATCGTGTGTGGTCGGTGGAACAGTCTTTTCACGTGTTTCCACGCACGCACGCACGCACGCACGTAAGGCGCTGCATCTCACTGCAGGCTCGAGTAGCTTGACACGCATGCAGTGAGTCTCGAATTAAGCCATAATTACGTGTAATATAATTACATATAATAATTACTGCAAGAGCAAAATTATAAGGCTTTGAGACCACAGAGCCCAAATCTAGATGCCAGTTGGGTGCGTTTTAATAAGAGAGTTTTAATTGAGCGATTTTTCCCCATAAGTCCACAAATTCTCATAACAAAGATCCGAGTTATGACGAGTTAGTGACTTCTTTCACGCATAATAGTATATGTTACGCCCATAAACATATGCAATAATTTTTATAATTACCAAATGTGGAAAACTGCAGGGCCTACTACTTGAACTAACTTTCCCTTGTATTCTCTCTTTTGAGACTCTTCTCTGAAGGGAGCACCCAATGAATTCGTTTTTATTTTCACCATGTTGTGCACTTTGTAAAGAAAATTATGCTCAGAACACATTTCTGCAGTAATTAGTATTTTGTTATCATTAATAAATATGTTTTTTTTTTTTTTTTTTTTTTTTTACAGCGCAACAGGATAATGGTCTGCTGGATAATGGTAGGCCGAATGCGATATCGACGTAATCATAACGCGCATAATAACGTAATCATAACGCACTAGCTACTCATAAGAGCATTTCTTCGCATAACGTACTTAGTTATGAGGAGCTGTATTAAACATCTTATCATACATTCACAAAACTCAGCTGCTCATAACTTGTTCTCATGGCAAGGGAGATCTTTCTTATTAAAAAGTATTAAAAAGTGCCCCAGGGTATAGTTAAAATCAAGTAAGTAGCTTGCCCTCCCAATTTGGCCATTAAAAGGAAATTGTATGTGGTTCAGACTTTCCTGCTTTATATTTTGCTTAATAAATAAATCAATCCATAGTTTCTACACGCTAGTGTTTGAATTTGAACAGCTGTTAACTCACAATTGCCTTGCAATGGAAATTGAACTTTCTCCAGCAGTCGATTTGAAAATTTTCGGCAGAATATTCACGTGGCTCGTTGGTCTAGGGGCATGATTCTCGCTTAGGGTGCGAGAGGTCCCGGGTTCGAATCCCGGATGAGCCCAAAGATATATTGTTTTTTTGCCATCTTTTGATGATGGCCGGGATGGACTCAGTCGTTTAACTCAACTTCCGAAACATTGAGCAATTCTCCTTCCAGGCTCTGTTTTTAGCTCAATAGAAAATTCTGTTAATGCAAATGATAAATTTAGGCCTGATTTGCAGGAAAAGGTTCCGCCGGGTTTCGAACCCGGGACCTTCTGCGTGTTAGGCAGATGTGATAACCACTACACCACGGAGCCACATGATTCAAGTTGTAAACTAGAATTTGGTCTATCTCTCTTTGACATCTCAATTCCTATCCCAGGTACATGCGTGTGCATGGACATTGGGTAATTCAACAGTTATTATTATTATTATTATTATTATTATTATTATTATTATTATTATTATTATTATTATTATTATTATTATTATTATTATTATTATTATTATTATTATTATTATTATTATTATTATTATTATTATTATTATTATTATTATTATTATTATTATTATTATTATTATTATTATTATTATATTATGGTGTGGCCGTCATCTACTCATTAGACAATGGTACTTGAGCTGTAGAGCAGTAGCTCACTGTGAACTGGGGAACTAGCTCAGATGAATCACAAGTACATGTACATCTATTGTAATAAACACAGTGGGCTTGTAAACAGATAAAGATCAGGAGTTTTTTGGTTTACACAATAAAGATAAATAACAGCACAAAACCGTCTGATGAAGGTTCCCTCAGCTATTTTATTGAAAACCATTCAAAAATTCAAACAACAATATAGCTACATTGCATTAGAAAATGAGTTATAAAGCAAGAAACAGAAAATGAGTTAAAATTAAGGGACTGATACCAGATCAAACCCAAGATGGTCACAATTAGACCTCTTTATTTTAGCTTGATTTTGCAATTAATGGTGAACATTGTTCTTGAACCATTGCAAACTGGCTTCATAGATTACGGCTTATAAGAGATGTATTTCTATGAAACTTGAATAGGCTGAAATATTGAGGTCTGTCTGTAATTCCAAATAAAAAGAATGATTTGATTCAGAGCTGAAAAAAGGTCAGCCAGAAAGAGGTAAGTACAGAATAAAAATATAGTCCCATAATATGAAATAGTGCCATGATGTATAATGCATGACACAATTGATTAATATCATCAAAAGGCAGAGATTTGAACAATTTAAAACTCCTAATATTGTAGAAATGCAATAAATTCCAGGTTCATAATTAATTAACCATCAAAATAATGATGACTTCAATCTGAAGTTTAACTTGGAAAACAAAAAAACAAAAAACAAAAGATTGTTTTGCATTAGATGATGCAGGCTGGACATTTCATTTTGAGATTCATCACAAATTATGACAGAAAAATAGAACAATAAAAGCATTAAAAAACATTTAACAAGATTATTCCCTCGAAGAGTTCTGAAATTCAAGACAAGAACTGACAAAAATTATCTGCACAAATTAGAATAATATAAGCCTCTTCTCAGAATTGATTGGAATTTCAACCAATTTAGCCACAAGTATCCTTTTGCATGTGATTCAGATTTGTGCTGATTTTTCCCAGTTCACAGCTGTTCCTTTGTTTCTTGTGGAGCACATTCAGTCGGAGCCTGGTAAGCGGGAGGGGCCTCAGCCTGAACAGATGGGCCTGAAACAAAGATCAACAACAGCATTTTGATAATTAATCTTGAGCAAAGAGGATTCACAGACCTGGTTGCTGTTGCGGCATGACCATTCCAGGGTTGATCATGTTGGGCTGACCAGGGGTGGTGTTAGGTCCAGGAATGACCACAGGAACGGTTCGACCGTCAGCCATAGTTACATACTGCACAGATTGGTAGCTTTGGCCACCCTACAAGTAAGAAAAACTCAATCAAATATCAAATATCAAGCATGATTTCAACAACAGCCTTATAGACAAAAGATTGATTTCTTAAGTAGCCGGTGTAGGCTATATGACTCCCCAGTGGGGCTAATGTGGCTTGGGATTGGATTGGAAATTGGAGATAGATGGTGGTCCATGTCGCATACATGCATTTACAACGCAGCATAGTGAGTGGCTTGAACTCATGATTTGGCGAGCTCTCAATAGTTGTTCATGTAGCATGATGAGGTTTCTATGAAACTAAATTATTAATCATACAATAAAGACAATAATAACATCAGTATTTTCAAATCTGACAAAGACCTTCAGTGCATGATTTTCTTTAGTGTAATTCTATTTAGAAAATATGAAAACCAAGGAATAAATTAAAATACCGTATACACCTTTTTTTTTTGTGCTGTATAACACAGCTTTAACAATTAACTTTACTAGTGAAGAAGTAGCAGAATAAATTTCTTGCGACTCAAGTTTTTTTTTGTTTTTTTTTCTGCTAGTGGTTTTTAGCTACTAGGATTTGATAATTCTGGTTCTGATTTCTGTGAAATTATTTGATAAATTGTGAAAGACTGGGTGTCACATCTTGGCTTAGTCTCCCACTTGGACGTCATAAACATGACATCAATTTGACTGATGTGTTAAGAACACAATTATACCATTACCTGAGCAGAAGTGCAGGTGCCCTTGCAATCATAGACAGACGTCGCGATGGCAACATTAAATTCAGCCAAAGAGATCAAAAGAGCCACTACTTGCAGGAAGATAGCAAGACCCTAGATTAAAAAACAAAATCAGATTATGAATTCAATTGAAACACAGATTTCGAATAGTCAATTCACAAAGCAGAATGCAACCGTCTATGGTAGCATGCAGGATGGAGGCCCCTGTAGAGCAGGGCCCTGGTCCCGGATTTCTTGACTAGAGCCCATTACCCATGAGTGTTGGAGCCATTAAAAATATTTTCATTCATAAGTCAAGACTAAACTTGTTTAAAGTAAAAGTATAAAGCTTATGATTGAAAGAAAACTCACATCTGGAATGACTGCTTCGTCATACCAATAGTCATCCTGTATGAAGGGGATGCTTCCGGCTGACAAGCCTAAATGAACGGCAGAAAAGATAGCCGCAAAGATACTCAGGACCATTGAAGACACAATCTGATACATGTAATTAAATTTGTACAAATTTCATCTGCAATTTTCACCATTGAATAACTTACCATGCAAGTCTTCAATGTCGTGCTCGCACCAATAGATAACCCTCCAGCAATAAGGTACTGCAATAGAAATTAACACATTGAAAAGAAACCCCCACAAAGGAACAAGTGCTTACAAATACACTGCACCAGATCCCGTGGCCAATGAAGTACAAGCCGGATGCAGTGCCAATAGCAATTGCTTGCAGTACAATGCAAATGCAACCGAACACTATCTGTATGATTCCCAGAAAGTACACGACTTTCTTGTTGAATCCAGGGCGCTCATTTTGGAGTGCATTCATCATCTGAGGCTGTTGCTGCAGCTGTGGTGGTTGCTGCTGCAACTGCTGTTGAGGTGGTTGCCATTGTTGTTGTTGCATCTGGTATTGCTGCGGAGGCAGTTGTTGCTGCATAATAGGCTGTTGCTGCATAGCAGGCTGTTGTTGATGCATAATAGGCTGTTGTTGCTGCATAGCAGGCTGTTGTTGCTGCATAATAGACTGTTGTTGATGCATAGCAGGCTGTTGTTGCTGCATAGCAGGCTGTTGTTGCTGCATAATAGGCTGTTGTTGATGCATAACAGGCTGTTGTTGATGCATAGTAGGTTGTGATGGTGGGACCTGCTGTTGGGGTTGCATCTGAGGATGGACTTGTGTCGGCTGCATCAGAATCTGTAGAGACAATATATATCAATAATCACTTATTAGAAGGGTGAACCATGATTGAAGACACTGAGTGGGTATAATTAAGTGATAATGCACAGAAGATATAATGATGTGCATCGACTCGAGATCTCCGCATATAGTATATATTGGGCCTACATCAATACCAGTTAATGCTGTATTATAATATATGGTAATCTTCGCTGAGGAGAACAGCACATGCAGATGCATTGGTTGAAGGCCTAGGTGGTGTTCTAACACCAAATATTCGACTCTAGCTATACATAATTGTAATATACATACTCATAATTATATGGACACATATAGCTGACATACTGCAGCGAGACAGAGGTATGTAGACCTTGTCTGATTTATCTGTGCTAGGGCACATATAATTATAATATAATTATAATACAATTATGAACAGGTTACGTGTATACTTTAGTAGCTATAGTTAGCTATAGCTACTAAATAGTGCTAAGCTATAGTGTACGTTAGTGTATAATATAGTCACAGTTGTGATTAGTCTCGTTCCAAGACTCCTATTGCTATAAGGACCCACAGGGGTCTTACCAGTGAGCGAGCAGATGTGGACAAAACTCAATGCAGTGTGTGCTTTCTGTCTATATATATAATATCAAGGGAAGTCACTGATTCGTGCCAATCTTAGGACGCTTGCCTCGAAAGCAATC
>KB292039.1:4214-15275 GCA_000328365.1 Capitella teleta
GTGAGCATGAGACATTTCACTGAAGTTCAACTTTATTCAACACTACAGCAGTGTTTTGTTCTCGTCAGCTGAGTCAGCGCACATGCATGAGTTGGAATTACACAGGTTTAGCTGTTTACAGTGAATGATATCTCCCAAAATCCTATCACAAGTGTCGGGGAATGATTTGTGGATACCTTTGAATCAAACATGGTGCTATTATACTCACCAGATTAACTGAAAGCTGCGGAATAACATTTTACAACAACTTGAACAAGTCGCGTAGGCCATTCTCAATTGAAACGGACTGTCAAAAAAGGTGCTTCGTGATTGGTCGAAAATGGACGGGATTCGCTGATAATGGCGTTGACGTCATGATGACGTTATGATAATCTCTAAAAATGAACGCGCCATGAACTTATTGAAATCCACCTCGTTGATGACTCTAATATACGAAATAATTAATCATAATAGCTAATATTATATATTTTAAAGGTTTGGTAGCTTCATCATAAAATGCAGGATCATTCAGCTAACAGACTCCACTAATATGCTAAAAGGGGAATCATATTGAATGTGATTATAGAAGATTATATTTCGCTAATAATTGCAATGTAATTCTTGTGCACATACTAGGAAGTATATTACATAAGAAGATGCACAGGTGACGTAAAGTCGATGCTATGGCTCTGAAGTCGGGTTTCGTCTGATCACGTAATCAATATGTACTAGCATATGAAAGCCAAGCAAAGAGAAGATAATTTAATGCATGAACTGACTTGATAATTACAGCTCAAAATTGTGGTGGGTGCAATGAACGTGGTGAGAGACGCATGTACCTTGTACAACGCCGCAACCAGGGACTTCAGGAAGGTGCAATCCCAGTGCTAATTGCACGCTGGATTGCGGGTGCAGATTTGATTAAACCTGTCGTCCGATGTCGTCTCGTTATCTGAGCTTTGAGCCTTATTCTTGATGCATCAGATTAGCTCAAGGGGGTTTATATGGGACAGTGTATGGTCTCACGGGGCTTATGGTCCGTTCAAGCATAACATGCCTCCCTCTCATTAGGAACAGACAACTACCTGTCTCGGTAGAGTAGCATCATGCGGGGCTGATTGGTAGGATTAAACGGTATTGGAGAATGAAGAAATAATCTGCGTAGAGCGGTTGAACCCAACGTGTGTTTATTCCATGTGGGTTCATTGCTCAGCAAATTGATGAATTAAACCAAAACACAGTAGTCAACGGAACACGGGTCTCTGTTTTCGCGCACGCCAACCAACCACAGGAAGTGATGCAACGACGCTCATTAACTACTTATCTACTTGTCACTCTGCAACAACACACTTTTGTAAACGCTCACGAAGAACAATAACAGATCCTCTTAAGTAAACTATATACATAACTGAGCAGAATCCATAATTAATAACTCAAGTAAACCAGAAATTGCATCTAAACTTCTTTTGAATTCGAACAAGTCATGCGATCTCGTCAAGAGACGGTGAAGTCACTCAACTCAATCAAGTAATCATAAAAAGTATTTTTTTTAGCTCAAGAGACAAGTTTTAAAATAATTTTATGATAATTTTACAAGGAATTCTCCATGCATGCTAGCACGGATGCTGCGTTGCCTCTTCCAATTGAGAGGCTGATGGCTCATTCGAAGTAGTTGGCTTCTATAAAGTGATTACATATTATTTTTTCGAATGTAATATGTAAATATTTCTTCATCGTATATTTGTCCAAAATTGTTAGCTAAGTGGAAATGAAAGAAATAACGATGAAGATATAACGTATCAGCCACGACAACATGATTGCATCATTGACCGCTGCCCCTCCCTCCTTCGGTTGCTATGGGCAACGGCAGCAGGCCTCGCTTCCTGGTTCTTCGGGTTTTATTCCAAGTTGGTCTTCCTGGCTGTCTTTATGCCCCCGTTCTGCACAATTTGTTAGGGTATAATATTGTTAACTACCGGTTGTTAAATATTATAATATAGTTACCGCGTGTACAGTTTGATGCGTATACAAATATTTACATGTAAAACTTATTAAAATTATTAAAATTATTAAAATTAAGATTGTAACAGGAATAGTTATTCAATATTGGGCCTACTGTACCTGTAAATATAATTGGAAACAAGCTTAGGGATTGTAGAGCAAATGTTAACGGAAAACGAATGCGGAATGATTATTATTATTATAAAATGTTCAGATACAATGATTGAATGATATCCCCCTCGTCTCTCCAAAACCAGTACTCGCCTCCGTGGGACTCCACCATCAAAGGCAAACCATTCAACGTCCCCTTCGACGTCATCCAACACCTCCGCCTACCAGATCATCTCCGGACCACCATCAGCCAGGACGGCGGTCTTCCAGAGTTCGTCATCGTCGTTCCGTCCAACGCAGCCTTCTTCCCTCGAGCCGTGGACGCCATTGCGACTGCGCAGAGATTCTTCCCAGACAACAGACTTATTTTGTACGATTTAGGAGGCGTGCAAGCGAAATTCTCCAAAGAGGTTAGTGTTCATCTCAGCCGATCTATACCACCTTAAAATTGCTGTCTATTTTTAGTTGAGCCGGTTGTGCAATGTGGAATACAGATTGTTCGATTTCGCCAAATATCCTGAACACGTGGCCGACCTCGTCCTATATTCTTGGAAAGCTATCATCATCAATGTGAGTTTATTCTCGGGCGATCGATCCCTTCGGACGAATAAATCATATAATTATTAAGCGATCGTGAGTATAACAGTCCCCAGTCCAGTGGACCTGCTTAGCACCTATATGGTCTACAACACGTTATGGCCATCGAATTTCCCCCTCAATTCTACACACACATTCGCACTAGATAACGCTAAGGAGCCATTATGGATGTTAATTGTACATCGTACTTTGACAATCATAACGTACTTTTACCCGTGTATCATAACGTGTTTAATTTCAGGAGATGTTGCTAGAGTATCCAGGGGTCTTCATTATGGATTCATCCGTCCGCATCTTGCACAACGACATTGGATCCATCCAAGATGAACTCCTCCAGACGGATGGGGTCATGACCTTCTCCTCTTCGGGTCACAGCAACTTCGCCGCCACGCATCACCGGATGTACGAATACTTGCCCACTGATACTCGCGGAATGCAGGAGTCTGAGCAGGTCGAAGGAGGCTGTGCGTTCTTCTTCAGGACAGAGTCGGTGGTCAATTCGTTCCTCTATTGGTTCGTTATGTGTTCATTGGATAAAGACTGCATCGCCCCCACACGAAAACGAGGCTGCTTATCGACCAAGGATAAAACTGAGTACGCAGACTGCCATCGATTTGACCAATCAGCGCTCAATATTCTACTTTCAAATCATTTTGCCTTTGACCACGGTAAATACCTTTCCAAACAGAAGTTTGTGAAAGTAGAAAGGTATTCGTATGGCAGGGAGATTGTTTATGTCTGTGATCAATCACAAAATGAGCCAATTTCCTCCAGGGACCTTTTTCCCGGCCGAGATTTCGACTAAGAAATTCAAAGTGGAGTTTATTTAGTGTATTTTACTATTGGGTTATGAACTGTTTGTTGATTCTATTTATTTTGTATCTGTGTGTTACTGTTTTGTTTTAGTTTTTTATCAATAAAATATTGGGGGGGTTTTTTTAATCAATAAAATATAGGTTATAATTATATGAATATGAACTGCAATTCTTTAATTGAATGAGAAGACACCTTGTGTCATTATATACCATTAACTTTATTCGACGTCTCTACCCTTTATGCATCTTCCCTCCATGCATCTCCCCTCTATCTTCTATGGATCTTCCCTCTATGCATCTTCCCTCGAGGCATCTCAACTGTATCCTATCATGGTTGCTTTAATCGCTCTTAATTCCACAAGATAGCTCCATTATAATGAAACCGCTGAAAGATGTGTGTGTCCGGAAAGGTCAATGCCCTCCTGAAGAGGTCATTAAAGGGAAGAAACGGCTGGTGCACCTGCTCAGGATGGCTGCGAGATGTTGCGCCACATATTATTCTAGTGGCCAATAAAAGGGACCCACAACCTGACGAATGCCACCACCTGTAAGTCAATAACCAACACCACCATATCCGGTGGCTTTGTCGTCTGTTTATTGGCAATGTCTGTGAGAAGGAAGAACAAGTCTCACCAGCTGAATAATTAACGTCTGTCGTAGAGAAATAGTAAACGTATACAATCAGACATTGAATACTGGATAATATTATACTTCAATTATTGAAAATGGCAAAGACTACCGATCGAAGTTTCTTTGTTAAAATTTCTTTGTCGCTGCAACATTGTAAATATCACACCCACCGTCACTATAAGCCTGCAAACTGCGACACTGGAAACAACAGTGCAATGATCATTTTGAATGCTCATATGATTATAAGCACGAATGGGAAATCTATTCAAAAATACATTAAAATAAAAAATAGAAAAATCATAAATTCGACTTTGATGCCATCAACGCTGAAATTTGAAGTATCAAATACTTCTGAGTTCGTGCCCGCTGTTCTGGGTCACTTCCTGTGACAGAAATTCGTGCATTCGGGGCATGGATCTCCCGGAATAACTTCGATGCTCCGCCAAGTATCCACATATGAGCGATTTGAGACCGCGACGAAATCGATGTCGACACAAGTAGTAAATGACAAAATTTACACTTGAATTGAAGACAAAGAGCAGATTGCAAATACACATAAAAACGGTTAAAAAGCAAATATCTTTGGAGCTGGACAAGAAGGGGTAGATTCTGTTAGGTAGAAGACAAAAGAGAAACACTATAATTATGAAGATCAAGGCGAAGGTGATATTGTTGTCTCTGGTGCCATGCTGATTCCCAGAATTCCTCCTCATGCGCTTCCGGGAAGCTCTCAGTGCAAATACTAAACGTACATTGAGAATGGTCAGTAGAATGAACGGTCCCGCAAGGACGAACACCGTGTACACGATGTTGGTGTAGATCTTGTCAAATTCGGAATCAGACCTAAAGATCCGAATTCTGTTTCCCGGTCGACTTATGTTCCTGTCGATTATAACATGTAACTGGAAGAATCTCGGGATGTTGAGAGCCACTGAGAAAATGACCACGCCTGCTACCTGGATTTTGGTGCGAGCCATGGTCAAGTACGTCTGTGCTTGGAATGGTCGACAGATGGCGAAGTACCGGTTTGCCGCCAGGAGAACCACCGTCCAGATTGAGCCGGTCTGCGCCATGTGAGCCACCGGCTCGATGTATTTTTGGAAATACACTTCCACCAAACGCACGGTGTTACTGTAGCGGGGTATACTTGGTAAAATTCCATGAATGAAAGGCACGTGGATGAGAGCAAGGATGAGACAAGCGTTGTCCGCCACCGCCAACGATTGCAGCAGAAGAACGACGACACGGTTCCCTCGTTCCCGGTGTAAGACGATCACAGACAACGTGTTGCCTATCAAACCAAGGATGCAGATGACGCCCAATATGATGACATTGACAATGATATAGAATGACACAGGTAAATCACATGATATCTGTTTAGACCGTCCAAATGCGGTAATGTTGCTGTAGAATTCATCTGTATTTATATCCTGTGACGCCATCCGATTGCTACGTTCTAAACAAACACGATGTCGTCTCTGACTTGTGTCAGCAGAGATATCAACCGCTCAATGGTGGCTCAGTGCGCCTTGCTTGTACGTGTTGGGGGGAGCTGTGGTGAGTTGCATAGTGGTCGGCGCAGAGACCGTTGAGGTCACAGTTCAGGAGAGGTCACAGTTCAAGAGATCCGCTTTGTCGTTTTATCCTGAAAGGCAAATGATGGATAATGGAGATCATCTGACACTCTATTTGTGATGAGCATGATTGCGTAATAATGATAATGTATAATAGTCTGGAAATAAAGTCTTTATGGGACAATGATTTGGAGCAATGTAAGTTTTAATTGCATGGGAAATATTTTGTAGATTACTTCGATTGTAGCAAGGCAGGCTTGTCCGATGGAGTGAAAAAAATATTTAGCCAATTCTTAGATCAGCAACGCAAAATGCAGATTGCACGGCTTCGTCGAACTACTTTTCCATTATCCACTGTCACGTATAACTGCGCCGGGAAACGAAATTGCATCCGAGAGATAAAACAATCTCTTGTGCTGAGAAAATCCTTCGGAAACCACAATTCAATTACTTGGCAATTTGAGAGTCAAGTAATTGCTGTTTATTTTGGTGTTAATTTTGGCACATGTTTGTTCTTATGGCCATATATATCATTAAATTCATTCGGTCATTGAATGCACATACATGTATAGAACCTATAAGTCTACATATCAAGAACGAAGTCAGCTGAATAATGCAAATTATTATATTGTAATATCAACGGCGATCAATCCGATCATGAGCGATGTGCCGCTCTGCCCGTCATTCGGGTTTCAATGACATACAAAAGTGGTCAAGGGTAGGTACCATAACGTAATTTGAGATCAATATGCTATCATAACGTCATCTCATAGATCATAACGTTACCAAAATTCGAAAACCCCGATTCGTCGAAAACCCGCTTCGTCGAAGTGTTTTCGCTGGTCCCTTCAAATTCGAGTTAGCGGGGTTTTACTGTATTGTAAAATTGTCCGATTAATTCAATCTCAAGTGTCAACTAGGTCTGATTAATATGTAGATCCGATCAAACAGCCATTAACACAACAGCATGCGTAAGTACTCAGCAACACACATGTAATTCGTGACTATGAGGGACATATCCATGGTGTACTCCAGAAAAAGGTGTGCATCCGAAAGGTGAGTATATAAGCCCGAGGGCGACGACAATCCGGTAAGGTAATAACGTTTTTATTCCACATGTTAAAGTTAAAACGTTGCACTCGTGCAGCGCGTGGCTATAGAAATAAAAATATGTCATGCGGTTACTCGCCAACCGCGGTATATAACCGTGTACATGACATGTATACGTGCCCCTCGCTACAGGGCCCTGAAGAGCATGCACCCTTCACAGCGGACACACTTGCGCATGCGCATCCCTACCAAATACATTGTGGCTAATACGTTGGCTGCATTTGACCTAATTCCAATTGTTGACAAAGGAAGAGCTTCTGTTTTTTCGGGCGTGCGTCAGAAGGCCTGCAAAGTGCGTAACAAGCAATGTAATATGGTGTTTTTGTTGTTTTGTTGTTTTGATAAATTGGTACAGACAATTAATTATTAGGCCTAATTGAGGAAATAACGTTCAATCATACGATTATTGCTATATTATCCGATATTCGCTAAAATTGACACATTAACTCACGAGTATGAGAAAGTAAATCCAACACTTCCCAAGCGTCAGGTGACCAAAGTCCGTTTAATCTTCCACAAACTTTGGTCTCAAATTTCCTTCCTCAGCTGCTTCATTGGCAGATGACGTCAGAGGTCGGTCAAAGTACGCGCAAAATATTTGCCAGCACTCAATACATGCCATATTAAATACCAAACGAGAAGATTCATAGGCACCATACACTTTATTGCTGTGATTGATCACTGAGCATGAAGCTTTAACAAAACGAATCGATTGAAATGAACATGATTATGGGACCCTCCATGATGAAATCAGTCTAAAGTCGCAAAATAGAATTTCTGATCTTTTGGTATATTCATAAAGAGCTGCCAATTATCTTTAATATGATGCAAACAAAAATTAAATGCCTCTTCTAGTTAAGAAGTGATGAACATTTGAACCATGCGACCGTTGTGATGTCAAAAATGCGGGAAAATGCGATTGAATATTGCTTTTAATCTTCATCACGCACGTGGGTCGCCATGGTAACGGAGCGTCTTTAAAAGTTGACCGCATAACCTAAACTATGACTCGATGTAAATGCCTTCTATTGGTTACACTTGTACACACAGAATCTCATAAAAACTATTAATATAATGATATGTTTGTGCTCTTCGCACAAGGGTGTGTACCCACCCATATTACGCGCTTGAAACGATCACTAGTTAACGCTTTTGCCTCGTTAAAATGATTCATGATGACCACAGGTCAATAAGGGGGTCGATTAAAATCGAAATCAAACTAGTTTATAGTTCAAAAATACATATAATTGTTCTTGTATTTTGAAGTTAAGATGTTGATCCACTAGAATACAGTGAAACCCAAAAAAGTAGAAAGTTTTCGCCTCGGGCGGTTTTATCCCTGTACCTCTCTCACGCCCAATGCGACTTTAGACTGATTTCGTTGTGGAGAATCACAAAGAAAAGAAAAGGAAAGGAAAGGAAAGAAAAGGAAAGGAAAGAAAAGGAAAGAAAGAAAAACAAAACAAAGCAAAACAAAACAAAACAAAACAAAACAAAACAAAACAAAACAAAACAAAACAAAACAAAACAAAACAAAACAAAACAAAACAAAACAAAACAAAACAAAACAAAACAAAACAAAACAAAACAAAACAAAACAAAACAAAAGGGAAAAAAAAAGGAAAAAAGAAAGAAAAAAAAAGACAGAAGAGTAAACGAATTATCTCATGGTACATGACATGCCATGTCGTAAAAGTTAATTGCAGGCGGTATAATCCGCTCACTCCGAGGTTAATTTGTGATGCTACACATGTACAATGATTATATATTCGGCCTTGAGATAGATGATGGGTCCGCCCGTAACTATCCCGAGCATTGTCATATATGTAGTCCAGTCAATTTAGCTCAATTTGGAGGTCAACCTAGCCATTACTGCAAAACATGCTGTTTCTAGTGCATATATTGTGGAAAATGACACAATGCATAACATATCAACAGTATAAGTGGATCTCAAAAGTGGAACATGTTCACAAATGGGGCAGAAATGGACAATGTTGGTATTTGTGATATATAGGCATATATATTCTCTTGTATTTTTTTTTTTTTTTTCTTTCCACCATACTCCACATTGATGTTTGATATCGTAGAAAATGTTTTATTCCTCTGTGTCTTTGATAACTTGGAATTTGTGACAGAAATCAATTCCAAAACAAAGGAATTTTGACGAATTTTGAAAAAGAAGACTAGTTAATTTTTCTCTATCTCGTAAATTAAACCAGCTAGGGAAGTGCTGTGTGCCTTAAAACCTGCATAATTATATGCTCATTGAATAACAGTAAACTGTTCACTAATATAGTAATTAATGTTTAATTAAGTAGTAGTTAATTAATATTCATTAATATAGTAATGTATAATAACAGTAAACATTGCGAGTGAGTATACCTGCCACGTGTAACAACCACAAAACTTACCTATACCCCCTAGCTAATTAGTAATTACCCTAAAACAGGATTTGGGAAGTAAGTCGGAATTCAGCGACGATATACTAGTTAATAGACTAAAATGTCTATTAAAATGTTTAAATGGTATATAGAGATATACTATGTAATACATGCGAAATTTGTTATAATTTTAGGCTCAATTAATTAAAGAAAAGAACAAAAGAAAACTGACGACTGTCTGATAATGAGAATTAAAAAATGGTAATGAGCTTGACAAAATGCTATCTAAATTCTAAAACAACATCTCTCCTTCTCTCAAACAAGTCTAATTCCAACCATATGATATTATGTCTGTCTTAATTGCTCCCTTGTGTACACTTCCTCTTATATCCGTCCATGCGTCCAACCGTAGATATGAAGGCTAGCTTCTTATAATATATGTACCGTAATATTATACAATACATGTAATATGATGTAGTAATTAATGTACATAATGTATATTACATGAAGCTGCTGCGTGCGTTCAATCCCAATCACCTTACATGATCAATCTCACTCGATCCTTGTCCATCCACATTCATATACTGAGTCGGTCAAAAGTAGTCTATATCTATTCCGTGTTATAAACCAAACTCTAAAATTTGTTAAAATGTATCAAGTATAAAAAAAAATAAAAAACAAAAACAAAAACAAAAACAAAAACAAAAACAACTACCTGGTATGGATTGACTAGCTATGTTATTCTGTGCCCATTTATGCAAAAAAATCAAGTAAAAAGTCAATTTTGAATGAGGGAGGAACATTCAAATGCGAGTGGTGAGTGATTGCGAAGAGAGCAAAATCAGATGAGCCCCTGAACGAACATTGATGAATGTCATCTCTAGTAAGGCGCTTCAATACAAACTCTCTGCTTTGTTTTGAATTCATGAGATAAACATTAGCGCTACAATCACAACAATAACACCCTGAAACAAAACAATGGTACGAGAGCATTGTCTTAATTATTGGTTCAATTAAGCGTATCCATGGTCCGGAGCCCTGTTTGGCGCCAAAAGTGGAAATTTCGCGAAATGATGAGTGCACTATTATTAATTGAGATAAATCGGCATAAATGTTGGTGAAATTGGGATAGAAATGATAGGAATAGGAGTACGACATGTTAGACTAACCATACCAAGTATTTGTTTCTCTTATCTTAATGTGATTTTTACACTGCAATCTGTTTTGAAACATTTTCTCAGAAAGGCGTAGCACCATTGAAAAACATTGATTACCTTTAACATCAAGTAGATAGACTACTTTTGGCCCATTCTGTATATGCCTCCAACTCCCTTTCATGCCTTTGGGGGATTTGAGCTCTTCCTCCCATCGCATTATTTCTTCCTGTTGTAACTTCTTCGCCAATCCACTTTCCTAATTTCGCTCATATAATTATTTCCACTTCTGCCACACCAAACTCACTCATGACTCGCAGCCACTTGTGTGAAGTCCATGAACCCATAACGCACCCCATCAGTTTACTGATTGGTCGATATATTGAGTGCGTTATGATTACGTTGCGGATGAATTTACAATTCATGAATGGACCATTTACTGTCATAGTATGCGAAATCGCACAAAAAATAGTTCTTAATTAAAACTCTCAACATATATAATACCGGGCTATTTTACCCACTTTTAATTACGTTAAACATTATGAAAGGATTTCATTCCACAGCGAAATAAGCTTTCATGCTCATTTAACTCATAATAACTGAGGCTCTGGAATAATTGCCGTGGGCGTGGGAAAAAAAAACCCAGTAATTGATACGCAGATTGTGCAAGGCCACGGATTTCGACAGTCACCCATTAGTGTAATCGCAG
>KB292039.1:21100-47506 GCA_000328365.1 Capitella teleta
TCTTCCGGGTGCAGACTAAAGGTAGTAATGATGATGATGATAGTATGATGATGCAGGGAGACCAGGCTAAGGCACAACAAGTGTCCGTTTTCGAGCTGGCCACCCCTTTTCACGCTGGGTAAGCTGGTAAGCATATAAGAGGTTTGATTCCCCTGGGTGACTACCTGTAGTCTGTACGTAGTACGTAATACAATGATTGTAGTATGTCAGCTTGAGATCACCTCAATCAGAGAATGTTGAATGCTGTTGTTCGTCAATCAGCTGAAAATTAATAATTTTAATTAGTTAGTCAAGTGTGTAACATTCAATAATTACTCACTATGTCATTAAAGTAATGGAGGAATGAGTTGGAGCTCTTTCTCTTTCAAATTGAGTAACTCTCGTTCTTGATTCAACCTCTCGCGAGATCGTCTCATATCCGAGAATAATGTACGAATAGCGCTGGAAAACATTCGTACAGTAACGTATGAATAACCACAGCCAAAAAAAAATTGTATCATAGATTCGATCTATGTTGGAGCAAAACATTATGTAACACCTGATGCGGGCGAAGGTGAGTCAGGAGAAAATAATACTATTATAATACTTAATTAATTAGTCAAAGCGACTGGCGCCGACTTTGAGCTTTAATTGTTTCTCTGATTGATTGTGTGATCCCTCTGATCTCCTAATTGGCTGGTTATCACAGCATTTATGGCTTTTTAAACAGGCATTCAAGTGTGAATGGGTTGATCACTTGTTTATAATGACTAAAAACACATGGGAAGAGTCGGCTATCTTAAATTAAAATTGCATGGGTTAGCTTGGCTACAGTGCCTCCCCTTGTACGTAGGGGCTTTGGTGATGTTATGTTAACTCTTGTCAGCATGCATGCACTGTTTGCCAGTGCTTGTTTGGTGTGCATACTGCATACTGCACAGTGTTCAGTTAATTTTGCTAAAACATGCAAATTTGACACTCTCAGAATGATATAAACACAGTTAAATTTGTAGGAATGCACTGCTTTAATGCTCTGGTGAAAACCCTATGTAATTGCATGTAAAGTATGATGTTGCTTATCACAGACTAATGAGGAGATGTCTGAGTTCATTGAAGACAAAGAGAGCTTAATCAGGTTCATGAGGTGTGCGTAACTTTTGCTGTGAACCGAGACGACCTCTGGCCGGATACATCCAGGTTGCTGCCTCTCCATCTGCTGAGGAGATCTCTGAGGAAATGACGATCTGCCTGGCTTTCAATGAGAGGAGATTCTGGATTTCAAATCGCGGGTGTTGCAAATCAAGTAAAACTATAGGGTGCTATTACGCTCAATTTCGCTATTTTGAGAGAGTTGGAATAGAAAATTCATTTTGAGGGGAAGAAAGTTTTTTTTTTTTCATATATTTTATTCGTTTGTAGTTAGCTGCAGGCCATATTTAATAGTAATGCATGGGAGAGGCCGCGGGTCACTCTGAGGATCTAGCCCACGGGACGGAGTTTGGGGACCCCTAATCAAGTGTTTCAAAACATTGTCCTTTGACAGCCTCTCACTAGCGCTGAAGGATTGGACATGAACAAATGATAACAGAACATGGAGATGGAGATAGTGACTTTTGAACCTCGATTATTCTGACCATGCACCAACTTTTGCCGAGCTATGTGTTGCTTCAATACACCGAAGCCAGAACCAGACACTCAGTGCATCTCTACGAATCCCCTTGTTATCAGCGCTCTGTGTCGGTTTTATAGCCAGTATTGTAGCCCTTTTCCCTTTGTGAAAATTCAAAGTGGAGGAGTTATCATCAGCCCCCGTCAAATCATGTGCTTCTGAGCATTTAATATTCAGATCTCTTTTTTTCAATCATCTGCCATTTCCTTGCATGTATAATTGCATCCTCAATTTTCAGAGATATATCTTGAAACATGGCTGCAGCAAACAGGGAAGACCTGCATAACATACTGGAAGGTGTTCTCACAGCTCACCGAAATGACATACATTCATACAGCTCAGGCCACTTGAACGAAGCGAATCTGTACAATCCAACCAAAGTCACGTCCAAAAAACCAACATGGAAGAAATCCACGTCCTGTGGCCCTCCAAAGCATCAGAAGTCAGTCTTGCCAGGTCGGCAAACGGCGGTAACTCCGGGCCTTGAAGATACGATTATGGACTTTAGTTTTGGAACAGCCAGAGCGCCTCTGAAAGTTCTGCATATTCCTCGAGGGCAGCCGTCGTCGTCAGCATCCTCTTCGCTTGATGTGAGGGATTTACAGGACAATGAGGATGTGTCTATGTATTCGAAAATGAATGACGGTGTTCTCATTGAGGAAGTTAAGTTATCAGACACGATGCTTACCAGGGCAGAGAATTATCTAACCAAAGGCTGGGTGAAGGAGGATTTTAGGCATCAGAAAAAGGTTAAGCCAATGTCCCTTGGAATGATGAAGGATGAAAATCTTGTTGGAATGACCAAACACCATTTCTTGCCAAACTACTTGGAGAATGTCACCAAAAGAGACCAGTACCAGAAGATGAAGAACTTTGAAAGCAAAATCTTGCGCAAACAAGATGCAACGGAACAAAAAGTTCTGAGTGGACTGAAAGCTGTCCAACACTTGGAATCAAAACTTAAACAAGTTGGGTTTAATATATAAATATATACCATACTACTCTAAATCCACGTTTCCTCTTCAGGATCTTGATAACCTTCCCTATGATGGCTACGGGCCCAATTTCCACCGTCTCCAATTGTATAGCAACACATTTGATGCTTTGATAGCTGATTCCATTACCTTTGGATACATCCTGAAAACCATCAAGGTAATGCAGATGCAGATTTAATGAATGAGTATGATGATGAAATGATGTTTGCAGAAAGAGTATGACCTCTATGTATCTTCACTTCTTGATTCACAAAGGGATAAACACAGACTTTTGTACAATCAAGTCGAGGAATTATATTCTAACGGAGCTTCAAACTCTGAGGCATTGGACAGAGAAATAAAGAGAGTGAATGCTCTGCAGGCTGAAGCTCGGGATAAACTAGCGGAAAATGATAGGTTTGTTGGTAGCATTTTGAATGTTTCTTCATCAATGATGTTGGAATTTTAAAGGTTGCGCAAAGCTTTGGCGAATGAAAAATACCTGGAAACTCTTCCCATTGAAGGTAGGTTGCTTTGAAACTTCATCCATTCTAATGCCTATTTTTTTAATAATAATTTAAACCCATTTTGTTTTCTACTGGATTAATTACGATTCTGAAACAAATTGGATGTTTAACTGTTTACGCAGTCCAAGGAGAAAGATAATAATATTATGTGGGCCGGCTCTCATGTCATTGGTGATGATGATGATGACTATGTTGGCTATGATAATGATGATGTGTTTCTGATCTTAATTTGTTTTTCGCATTGTTTTTTTTTTTCATATTGCTCCTCATTCTACGGTTGCCCCCTATGGGATTAAAGAAATATTGAGCCAATTTTAACAGCATGGCGAAAATGTTTAAAACGATTTTGGAAATTAAATATAAGAAGTAGAACTCATACTAAATATATAATTAATAATTTGCCAAAAGGAAACTTAATTTTGGCCCTTCTGATACGCTCCTTAAATTTTTATATGCAGTGCCTGAGCAGCAGTAACGCCATTGTAAATGTAAAAAGTGTAATACAAATAGGCATGCATGATGAAGTGACGATTGCTGAATCGTTAGCCCTAAAAGACCTTTGTTATTTAAGAGAAGGCCTAATGTTTTTAAACTTTGAAATTACTAGTGAAGAATTACTATGTGCATTTAATCATTTTACAATTTGATTAAGCTACCTTTATGTTGTAGTTTTGATTTGTTTTGTTTTTTTGCTTTTCTGATTTTCTGATTTTCTTTCACCTACTATAATCCTGTATATATATTTATACAAATAAATTATTAATAATTATTAATTAATTAACTCGTTGCAGTTCCCACTCCAGTGCGGACAACCAATTACCCGGAAAACAGTGAATTAGAAATTGCTGAACAAATTGAGCAACTGCACTCCCAAATAATGGAAAAAATGGCTGCCAGTAAGGAACTCAAAGATCGACTGCGAAAAGATTATGTGCCATCGACAGTCACGCAACATCTGGAACAGTGCATTAAGGAAACGGAGGTCAGTCTTGATATTTCCATCCGAGACAAAATAAATTCAGAAGAAAATATTTCCTGTGATTATTCAATTTGTTATGCTTCAAAATGACCTTGAGGTGTTCCAGGTTGAAATCCAGAAACTGACGTCATCAAAGGATTACTTTGAGCGGAGTATCAATGAGATGCAGAAAGATCTGCATGAAGCCATTGAAGGTGCGGACACAACCGAAAGAGATGCCAAGTAAGCACATCCTTTGTATTCATGCAACTTTGTTGTTTCCAAGTATTAATTTCTTTCAGACGTGTGTGGAAGAGAGTTTCTGCCGTGAAATTACTGGGGCCGAATCTGAATTCTACCGATGGTTCCGTTAATCTATATTCTTTGGAAGACTCTGATAGTGAAGATGATGCTAGCAAGTGGAGTTGGTACATTTCATAGGCAACGCAGTTTTAATCTGCATTGAGCCACTTCTGGGTCTCTTCATCACAAATTAAATATTGGCTGTTGTCGAGCAGATTGGTCTGAACGCCTGTTTACTGACGTACCTATGAAGAGTAACAAGAGTAATGAAATGTATCGTGTACGCATCACATTCATATATGCATTTACTATAATTGGGAATGAATATTCAACCAATTAAGAGACAGTATTGTGGGGTTTTATTTTAATGTTCTCTCTTAAAAATTTATGCATTTCATTTGCTGACAAAATATCATTTGAATTAAATCGCGATATATTTTGCTGTGATATTCTTCAAGGAAATTGTTAAGCGTTAATTTTGTGATTTTTTATCCGATTATACGCCACAGTCGATTCCCTAACGAAGCAACGTTTATGAAGCTGATGACACTTGCATTCTTCTCTTCAAAAATTATTTGTTCTTAGATGTTCCTCCATGTTGTATGAACAGTGAGTGTCATTATTCTGCAAAAAGTGCATGCATAATGGTATATACTAATTTGTTACGTTTCAACAAGAGGTTACTTGCATCTTTGGATTATGTCTTGAGTCATTGGTACACGCGTACTTACATTACTGCTGCTGATAAATTGACCAAAATTAATTTCAATATTATGATTCCATCTGAACTATTTCTGTGATAATTATAATTCGCTCGTTGGGATAAAACTAAACATTTGTTGGCTTCTTTGTCATCATCCTTACCCAAAGATTCCAGAGCCAGCCCATGCGAAGTATTGCTCACTTTCGTAATTAGCATAGTGTGATAAATCGTCGGAGGGTTCCACTTTTTAATTTGTGGCCAATTTGCGACTGAATGTTACACTGCACTATCCAGGACACCCGAGAAAGTGCGTTATGATCTGCTCAGATCCTCCTTCGACACCGAATCATCAACGTGTAGTTTTCGTAGTTTACAACCGGAAGTCGTCGAAACTTTGACAGAATCCAATCGAAAAAGTGGAAATCTTAAACAATCAAGGTTTTAATTCACGCTTTCATTGAACTCTTTGTTGTTTAATTTTCCATATCGCTGGATCCGTTGGGGTTGTTTGATTTTGGGTTGAAAAATCCTGTGCAATGTGTTCCCAAAGCGTCTTAGTGAAGTTCGCACTGACAAGCATAGTGATAGTCACCACTTCAACACTAATTATTGTTATTGTACTTGTTTTAGTTACTCATCTCATTCTCCGGATGATACTTCATTTTCGCGAATTTATTACTCCTCTGTACTTGTAGTCTGATTTCCATGATCAGAGCTTTAGCGTTCTCTCAGTAATTTTAATTTGCATTTCATCTCTTTATTAAAATTATAAAAATAGAATTTGATCTGATGCTATCCGCATGCCAGATTGCATGTATGTGATTTACAATGGTGCATTCACATCAGTAGACATGTTACTGAGAATTGGGAGTGGAAATCGATTAACGGAGAGGCCTGATCACTGCAAAAGATACGTATCTGGGATTCATGATCAGAAGACCAAAAGCCGGCCTAATGCGTTCGGACAGTAGTACCAGTTTATGCCTGTTTATGCACATCACACATTTCACAATGCACATACATAAAAAAAAGAAATATTCCACTCAATCTCTTTTGTTTCAGCTGGAGTCGAGTCAGCTCCCCCCTTTCCCCATGCCGGGGAGCAATCTGACGAGCAGTATTGTGAGCAGCATGGCAACCAATACGAATACTCTGAGCAACATGGCTGCACTGCAAGTACAACAGCAGCAACAACAGCAGAGGAACAACCCTCCATTCCAGCGCAACATCACGCCCACCAACCTCAACCCAACCAGCCTTGGGCCGCCTACATCAGGGAGCTTAGTAGGGGGTAGTGGCGCACCCTCGTTCCCCATCAGCTTGCAGCAGCCTCAGCCCGGAAACCCCCAGCAAGCAGCACAGCAGGTATCGCCCAATAGGTACGTACGCATCGCACGCTTGATCTCTAATTTCTCTCCCTTTTCTCTGCAGTCGGAATCTCTTTTCACTTAGTCAACGAAGCATGTTCAGCCAGATGTCAAATCAAAACACCATTAAGCGGTCCAACCCTCAGTCTTCTGGTCTTTTTGGGTTAGTTCTCTGCTTCCAATAACGACAGACGAGTCAGTCTTGAGTCTCTTCATTTCACTACAGATCAGGAGCAGGCATTTCGAGTATGGCAGGCTTTGACTTTGGTCCAAGTAAGTGGTCTTCATAAGAAGCGCGAAACTATTTGATGATGCAATGGATAACGAATATTTTTTTAAGACGTCGATCAACCTCAGCTAGACTTGTCAGACTTTCCATCGTTGGGGAACCGAACAGCTCCCATCAATCCCGTTCAACCCTCTCGGAGTTATGGTGAATATTATTCTTGTTCAGATTTCCTTATCCGGTAATAAGCTTTAATGGGATGACATGTTGAGAATTGAACCCTCTTCTATGAACAGTATGGATGCCTAATATTCATTGCTTGCCGCGTATATCTCTAGTTAAGTGCACAGTTATGGGATATTGGAGCATCGTTTTCTTCATCGGGGTGTTGCTGGGGTCGGTTGTTGTTGTGGGAGAACTCTTGCTCCTTTCATTGTTTCAGTGGGAATGGTCAGCAAACAGGTTCAGGATCCTGCGCCAGAGTTCACGATCCAGCAAGAGGACTTCCCTGCGTTACCAGGCGCTCAGAGTAATGTCTCCTGTAGATGATGTGGTATTTGATTTAATTATCTTCATTTGTAGATCCTCAAACACCGTCTCAAGATAGCGCAAGGAAAACGGTGAGTGCGACATGTGTCAAAACATTGGAATATTTCTTTGTGCCTGCTTATTTGGTCAAATGAAATAAGATTTAAAAGCATTCATGAAATAAGATTTAAAACCATTCGTGATGTGTTAGATATGCCATTATCAAGGACAAAGAATAAACTCTCGATGTTAAGATGTCTTTTCAACAGCCGACAAGCACCAGTTCTTATGACATGGCTTTGAAAGACCGGTTTCCAGGGGACAAAGCCAACAACTCGCAGAAGAGAGGCATTCAGACGCTAAACGATGGTAACTCTTGCGTTTAGTGAGCAGAGAAAGCAACTCTGATCATTACAGGCACGGTGTCAAACATACCCCCAGACATGGTCATGGACCAATTTGGCATGGTGGGACTTTTAACTTTCATCCGAGCAGCAGAAACGGATCCCAATCTGGTGGCTTTGGCGCCTGGCATTGACCTCACGACCCTCGGCCTCAACCTCAATTCTCCGGGGTTTGTGTCGCATCTGACGGGACATGCCAGTTTCGTAATCTCGTGAAAATTGTTTCAGAAATTTGTACAGCACGTTTCAGTCTCCGTGGGCGGACGCACCCTGTCGGCCTCAAGACATAGGTAAACGACGACATCATCATATTTTTTTTTTCACTCGATTCTACCTCACCACAACAGATTATCACGTTCCATCGGAATATCTCACCAGTATATTCATCCGGGATAAACTTGCGCAGATCCGACTGAATCGCTATCAAGAGGACTTACTTTTCTTCTTGTTTTATCTCAACGGTGGTGATGTTTTGCAGTTAGCGGCGGCGGCCGAATTGCAAGTGCTGCATCGTGGGCTTGACGCGTGATTCATGGCTTCGTTTGCAGGTACAGCCGAGATTGGCGCTACCACAAGGAGGAGCGAGTGTGGCTCACGAGGGTCCCGGGGGTGGAGCCCGTGTCGAGGGCAGCCGTCTACGAGCGCAGCACTTACTTCTTCTTCGACGTGAACAACTGGCGCAAAGTTCAGAAGGAATTTCACTTGGAGTACGACAAGTTGGAAGAACGGCCCCATTGTCCAATCGTGAAGGGCTACAACAAATGACTCCACGATATGCTCTTTTATGTCCTTGTGTTCCTGTGTCGATATTATTAAATATTTCTGAGACAATTGGCTTGGCGGGTCAGCTGCTTGCTTTGTTTTGGATGATGCTGTTAGGAACTCAGCGTTGTGATGCGAGTTGAGTGGAACTTCGATTTTTTAAGCAGTTCTGCGTGATTAGCAGATAACCCTGAGATACGAAAGCCCCTCACAACCTTTAAATAAGCACTGTTCCACCTTGAATATTGTAGTAGACCACGGAAGTGCTGAGATACTGAAGCGCCGTTTCATTGCTCAGCCAGCAATTAGGTATAAGATGAGGGATCTCATTCACAAATATTGCTGACATTGCATCTGTGTCGTATGAGCTGACATACTGCTGAAATGCTGAAAAATTTGCTTGAATATGTGACCCCTCGTGCCGAAACCTGCATTAACTTTAACTTGTTTCTCGGGAATATGCTCAGCGACTTAGTGCGGGTTTCGGCGCAAGAAGTCGCCTGTAATTCTAACTCACTATTGGAAATACATAATAGTTATGTTCCAGCGCTTCTTCATGGACTTGAAAATATTTCGAATAATAAGTAAGAATCAAAAACTAGAATTTCAAGAAATATATTTGACTTACATAATTATTAGATATTCAAACCATTTAGATATTTCACACTTTTCCAATAGTCTGCAATACAACAGTGTGTATAAAATGTGACAATAATATAAGAGAAGTGATAACTAAATTAACAATCACATCACAAGGTGTCCAACAGAATGAAAGTTAGCCCCTTTGATTTCATCAGCAGGTCATTTCCTCCGGACTAGGAAGACGAGAAATGAAGTCGAGCAGGTACATCTGCAGCCGGATCTCTGTGCTGTCATTGGTGACGTGAAATCCAGGCACCCCTGCCCTCTCCAGGGTGCTCTGCTGTTGACTCAGTTGTTGATCCAAATCACTCACGGATTTCATGTCCTTCCTCCTCAGAGCATCCTCACACCTCGCCTCAAACGCCTGTTGAAATAGCATAAAGTCATTCTGCTGTGTTACCAAGCGGATTTGACGCACCTGCATTTCAACACGACATTTGTCTTTAATAAAGGGAACGTTGGTGGTTCGACCAGGGCATTGCTGAAGGGCGTCTCGGTGTTTCTTCTGAAGCTCCTGCTTTTGAGCTGGCAGAGGGAATATTACAGTATGATGAGCACCACCCCCTGGGGCTACCTTTCTGATCGCTGAGGATCTTCATGCGTTGTGTTGACAGATTTCGCTCCTCCAGAAGCTGAACCTCCTTCAGACTGCGCACGATTTCAAACACTGTGCCATCGATGACAGCTCCCGCGAGGCTGTTGAGCAAGTCGTACGGAAGGCGCTGTTGATATTTCCTGCAAGATTACAAATACAAGTCAATTGTATTCAGTTCACTGAAGATGGATGGATGCTCTCACGCTGGCATTTCTTGTGCCATGTTCTGCAGCTCACTCAAATAGAAATAATGCTTCTTTTGTTGCTCTTCTTTGCGAGCTAATTCCTCTTTGACTGACGCCAGAACCGATGGTTCCACTGAGGGCACGTAATCCGAGCCACTGAAGTCATCGTTGCAGGAATTCATGCTCAGCAGAACAGCCGTCCTTCTGGTTAAACTAGATGAACCGCTGCGATTCTGAAGAGAGATGGACATTGTGTTTAAGGACAACCTTTAATGACCAACTCAATTGTAATATACATTTGATCATTTAACATTAAATTTCAAACTCTTAAAGAGCTAAGACAAAAATTTTGTCTTAGCTCTTTAAGAGTTTGAAATTTAATGTTAATGAATCCCATTAAATGAGTCACATAGATTGAATAACAAATCATCCAAGGCCTACCTCAAGTACCTTATGATCAATTACATAATATGAGCCCTCGGGACGAATCCCATTGCCGCATTGTGATATTGTTAGGTTTTAATGCCTCTTAATAGCTGATACCATTCAGTTTGATGCAAGAATTATCTAAATAGGAGCAGTAGTTCAAAAGTTGTTTACAAGCCTGTTTACGGGTCAACTGTACATGTGATTGAAGATAATAAATTCATGTTAAAAGGGTGGCAAAGATTGAAAATGATTAAACTGTCAGTACAATAGGCTTAAGGTAGTGTATCCCTTATTGAAAAGAAAGTCGTCAAACAAGAATTATTCCAAACAATTTTTTTGTGAAGGAGAATGATATAACAGATTGGGATAACCCCCCATGTGCTGGTGCAAAAACGGATCATTTTGTCGGTATACTTATTACCATGCAGTACGGGCAGTATACGTAACGGTTTTCCGAAAATGGCTCAGCAACTAACTTATTGATAGTGCAGCATGTTCCAAATAAGCCCTTACAATGCTCAGGCATAGATCTGTACCTGGATGAAATTTGGTAATCATGCAATCAGATCGAACGGAGATAACGGTGATTGTGTACGAGAATTGCCTGGAAAAAACATGGTGAGTTTACTCTTCTGTTGCATTTGCAACTCAATACTGGCTACTCCAGGCCGTTATTTTGGGACAAAATATACATGTAAGTTTTCCTCATCCATTTAGAACACATTCAAACAAAGATAATATGGGGTCACTGGACTAGTTTTCAATTTCTGAGAGTTTCAACAACCCTACCCCCTATTTGGCCAAATGTCAGAATTTTGATAAATTTGAGTATTGATGAAATTGGTCATGCTCTAATGAGGGTAAACAATGTAGATATAAGTAAAACACAAAATATCACAGAAAACAACTGAAAAAAGTTATATTTTTCTTTATTCAGGATGTTGCACAAAAATAGCAATACTAAAGTGTATTGCGACTGACTTCTTACTGAGTGACAGTACAAGAGCAAATGAAATTAGTTTCAACTAGTATCCTATATGCTAAAGAATATAGGATACTAGTTTCAACAATGTAAGCCAATCCTCACGAGAAACAATTAGGGATGGGCTTGATATTACTATGCGAGTTGCTCAGTCGGTCCTGATCGTGATGGTCCTGATCTTGCGAAGTTGATTCTCGATTCAGATCATTCTCTTCGACATTGAGAGGGAGAGGTTGCTGTGAGAGCGAAGGGGGACGCTGTTGATTCTGAAACAGTTGATGTCAATGTCACACTAGGTTAGCAGAGTGTACCAGATCTACTATTATATATGTACTACTACAAGTATGTGTGTCTATAAGTATTAATACTAGTACCAGTAACTGATATGGCGGTATTTATACCTAGATTCGGGACATATTTGTCCTAGTGACAGTCACATTTATTGACTGATTGATGTTGAATGTTCTATACAACCGATATTCATATTCAATTATTGTGATATTCATGAAATTCTTGCTTATTACACATGACATAATCATCATCATAATGTCTAACGAGCAGACGAGTTCGCGGGGTTGGCTGGGCATTACACATAGAATCTTGACATTGCTGATTGCACATGACCCGAATCATCGAATGTAAACAAAACATACATTATCATACATTAGTCTAAATCATTAGATACAATCATAACAATGGGTGAATCATTGAATGGTGTGACTGTAAGTTTGTGAAAGATACTATAATCAATACTTCAACTTCTGACGAGACTTACCGCTTCATCCACTCGTCCTAAGAATCTCTCGCTTCACCGGTCACGTTTTTTTTATAAATAGGTTGCTTTATAATCGTCATTTGATGATTTGACACCTGAAAGATCAAATTCGCGCAATTTTGACAACTTGTCAACAAGTGAACAACACACACGACGAACTCTGTGAGTTTCCGCTATCGCAATCATAACGTTTTCATGCGCGTTATGATCATGTTCGGAAGATTTCCGACAGGACCCGAGGTTTACATAGGTCTCTGAAGCAATGAGGGATACAATACCTTAATTATACATAAAATGTGATAACTTATTGATCACAGACTGGCATGATTCTTGTATGATTCCTCTACAGATAAAACAGGCGAGGTTGGACCCATCTTCTCTCTGTATAGCTCCCCAGGGGTAGCGGAGCAGTTCAATTCAATTCAATTCAATTCAAAAATGTGTTTATTCCAAAAAAAAAGAAAAAAACACAAGTGGAGTGAGAGGGGCTGACCAAGAACATGGGTATGTGCCCGCAATGGATATTTGCACTTTTACAAACAAAGAAACGAATAAACAAACAGGATATTCACAAAAGCGTTAGGAGATGAGCTGTTAGTGATAGATAATTTTAGCAGGGGGGATTGTGAAGGATTTTATAAAATGGGAGATGTGTGGATGGGAAAATCAGAAAAAGTTTGTTTTTAAGGCAAGTTTTAAATCTATTGATTCAATCAATAGATTTAAAACTTGGCGCATTCATCTGGAACGGATTGATTTCATGGATATGTTTGTGCGCAGCAGTGGAGTGTGGAGTTGATGGCGTTGTCAAGTATTGATAGAATGAATGGAGGCTTTTGTTTGGAAAAGTTCATCTATTACAGGAGGAAGGCGTTTATGGCGTTATGAATCAACACGATTCAATCGTTCTCCGTTAATCTTCACATCATTCTTATCGGGAGCGATTTTTCTCTTAGAGAATACAATATACTGTGTCTTCTCGACATTGAGAGACAACTTATTTGATCGAATCCATTTGATGAGATTGATCATTTCCTGATTGATTATGCCGATACACTCCGCGGAATCATCACCGCTGTAGAATACATTAAGTTCCACTACGCTACGGCTTGGGGAGCTACTCGCTGTAGTATATCAGCTATTCATTTACGACTCACTTAGTGAGTTAGTCTTATTATAATTATTATTGTTAGATCCCCAACTTGGGGCCCAAGCAGCATGCTGCTACCCATAGGCGGTGTAGGCCTGGGGAGCTAATCAGCTATATAGTATTCAGTTATTGTTGAGTTAGCACAGATAAATCGGGCGAGGTCTACTTACCTCCCTCGGAGTGGGAGTCGGTGAGTCGGTCTCGCTGTAGTATGTCAGCTATTGTAATTGACAATAATTATTGATTTATTCATTGTTGAGTTATCTCCGATCTCGTTACTCTATATAGGTTATAGTGCTATATATGCGGTAAAATCAGCTTATACCAGATTTGCTTCCAAGGAATGAAAATCAGATGAAATGGAATTGTTATCGGATTCAGAATGTATTATGAAAATGATGAACAGATGAAAAAGAGTATAATATCATAACATGAATTGTGAACGATGTTTCGATTTCGATTTTAAAATTTTAACTGCACGAATTATGATGGCGTACCAATAGCTACATTTAACGTGTGAATAAACCCAATAATCGTGATAATAAGCCATAATTTCGTGTTATTAAGCTGGTGCTATTCGCCTGCCCTCGTATCAATAGATACCATATTGTCTTTCGCGAGTTTTGTATTTTTCAGGTTAATTTGTCTTATTATCACCAGATATTACCCACTCACGTACTTTTACCTTTCTCACAATGTCCAGTATTCTCTTATTAGCATAATTATGCCCTCAAATAACTATAACCTGTCTATACCAACCACTTTGGGGAACCCATTCCAAACGGACTTAACGGTCGCTTCCCAGCAAACCCGAAACGTTAAGCAAACGTGACAGTCACGTGCAGGAAACCTTCCGTAAGTAACGTTACATAACGTGTCCTAGGATGTCATAAATAACGTTATATAACGCATCGTGAACAACTGGAACCAGCTCCCAGCAGATGTCGTCAGTTCCAGCTCCATTAACAGCTTTAAGTCGCAGCTAAATAAGTTCTGGCGTAACAAGCCCAATACGTTTTCACACTAGTTAATATGCAAATACTAGTATTTATCTGAGACCATTCATACCAAGATCTATTTATAAGTAATGCCAGAATGTCCTTAGAGAATCAGTTTTACTGAGTATATCTCACAAGAGGGGCCTATATGAGTATATCTATATGAGTATGTACTCAACCACATCATGGCCCAAGATTCAAGTATGTTCAAGTATGTTACATTACAATAAGTTACAAATGTAACGTTATATAATATATAATACGTTACAGTAATGTAACGTTACAATGTTAATGTAACATTATATAAGTTATAATGTTACAGGATGTAACAAGTTGTCAAGTGTGACGTTACAAGTGATGTTACATAATATTAGATTGTAACATTAAATTGTGTTACATTAGGTTATCATACTTTATGTAAAGTAATGTAACGTTACAACGTAACATTATCATTATGTAACCTGGGTGTGAAATCAATGCTACACGCTATTTGCTCTGCTTTTGTCAATTTATGCGAGTTCATCGAGCAATCGATTGTGTCATGTCGATCAAAGCTTCAATTAGCGGCAAGCGTTTTTTTCTTTATGACGAGCGTTTAAAGAGCGATGCCGACTTGATTCCACGAAAGGGTAGAGCTGATTCACAGGTGTTCGGGATCAGCCATAGTATAGGGCTAGTGTTTTCCAGGGAATCATGACCTGCTTGCTACACTCAGAAACAACAAAGGGACATATTTTAGGTTGCGTGTAGTACTGTAGAACAGGAATCATTCGCGGACTGAAACTTTCGCGGTTTCATGCCTCAGGCACTTATTTGCGGCATGCAATATTCGCGGTCAAGCGTAGGGTCATAATTATTCGCGGTCAAGCGTACTAGTATACTAGTTCATAGGGTCATTTACATTGACATTGACAAGATCGAGGAGACGCGCTGGTCGCATCGCACGCACTGCTGGTATTTTTCCCTGCCTCTGTTCCTAGCAGAGAGCACGATCTCCAAGGAAGCGGCCGCTAAACCCCGCCCATTTGGCCTTATTTGGAACCAGTTCAAGTGAGTACAACACAATGTCGAAGGCTGCTGCTCCTTATAAGCTCCTGCTCCTGCAGGAGAGCCTGATTGTGGCTAATTGCCTAATATGGACACTCCGCCAGACTCGCTCCCAGGAAGAAGGGGAGTGGGGATAAAATCTTGATAATCATACAGAAACTGATGGATGCATTAAAATACATATCTTTATTCATACACACAAGTGGTATAAAATGAAAAGCATTACCATACATGGCAATAACTTCCATCCTAATGGGACCATATAAAAGATGACATCCAGAGCTTAGGCCCACACTAGTGACACAACTTGCCAACAATCGCTGCTTGGAAGATGTCTCTCCTCCGTTACTTCAAGATAGCTGACAAGACTCCCAGAAGTCATCCAACTCCACCACCTGGCCTTCCAGACCCGAACTTCTATAACTGGTGTGATTGCATGGCGATAGTACATTAGGCTACTAGTTCGCTACACACTTTATTGCACTTGGCAGCAAACACTGTAGGTCTAGAAATTACAATAATGGACATACAAGGTTTTTAAGGGAAACGACATGCATGCATAGTACTAGTATACTGTACTAGTAGGCCTACCCCCTTTACTCGCATACACCTATGAACAGCAGTGGCCCATAGCTGGGAAAAAAAAAAAAAAGTTAAGGCATCAATATCCCACAAGGCTGCGTCGGTGGTGGGCTAGTGGTTATGTAATCTGTTGTAATACTAGTATAGATCGCGCACTGGATCGCTAATGTGACCGCCCTTCGTGGCGGACATTTCGCGCGCACCTAATATTCGCGGTCGATCATGACCGCGAATATAGCGAACGTTTCATGCAGCGCGAATGTTTCCTGTTCTACAGTATTACACCTTCAATGAATTTATGCATTTATGCAGGAATGCAACCCTACTTAATTAAACACTATTATTAGAAATGCTTGGAGTTGAGATTTGGTTGGAGGTCGGAGGTCGGAGTTCGGAGTTTGATGCCTCAACTCCGAAGGGAGCCAGAGTCGGAGTTGCATACAAGAAATTAGTCTCAGTGGCCTGTAATCTTGCTGCTTAAAAACTAAAAGCCTATAAATAAGTTCAGATATGAAGGAGAGGGGTTAGGGTGGAAGAAGTCATCTCCATACTGTTTATCTTCCTGATTTATAATCACGGGATCCAATTTATAGTAAGCGATCAGCCGATCACCATGAAGCACATGATCTCGATCAATACGTAACTTTCCGTTTCATGAAGATATATTTGTCACATGCTAAATGCTGCTGTTAAGCTCGGCAGTCGTTACAGCAATCGACGTTATAATGAGGTTTGACTGCATGAATCATGCATGTGAAATTTATCTTATATTTTGACATTAACATTATTGAATAAAGTCATTCACATTTCTTATGTTGCCCTCAGTTATTTCAGTAGTCGGAAAAGTTTGTCGATCCCTATTGTAAGAGAATCATTGCCCCAATTGAAGATTGTTGTAAAGTCCTTGATTAGCAGCTTTCACTAACAGCTGCATTATAGCCTGAAAAGTATTCAAATTTTCAAGACCTCAATTTCCTTTTCAGGTGTGTTCACAATGACTGTCACATACACAGCGCAGGTGGCAACTTCCAGCTCCACCTGCTTTCTAAAACTGCTTCTCAGGTTCGTCTGAACTTCTTTGATTAATGAGAGATATCTCCCTGCTTGTTATTCAGGTGGAAGGCGAGCATTTACAAACTTGTATGGAAGGACTTTCTGGTCTTCTGCTTCTCCTTCTTCCTTCTCAGTTTCATTTACCGTTTTGCGTTGAATGCTGACCAAAAGCAGTGAGCATCTTCTCTTTGCCCTGTTTCATTGTCGTGTAGTATTTTTGAGCAGGTGGCCATCTACTGCGACACCTTCAACAACCTGATTCCGGTTTCATTCGTGCTCGGATTCTACGTCACTCTGGTGGTTGGTCGTTGGTGGGATCAGTTCAACTCCATCCCTTGGCCGGATCGCCTGGCCCTCTTCGTGACTGCCAATCTGCATGGTCACGATGAGCGCGGGCGACTGATGAGGCGCACCCTCATGCGCTACGTCTGCCTCTCGTACCTCATCACGATGTCCTCCATCTCCGCTCCGGTTAAGAAGCGCTTCCCGAATTTCACAAAAATGACAGAAGCTGGTAAATTCATGCTTTTTAGTTCGAAGTGAAGCTTAGTGATTTATTCACAGGTTTCATGCTGGCCAATGAACAGGAGATCTTAGAAAACATCAAAGCTTCATTCAACAAATATTTTGTTCCTCTCGCTTGGACCACCAGCATCATCAACCGCGCCCGAAAGGAAGGCAGGATCAAGGACGACTTTGCCGTCAAAACGCTAATTGACGTGAGCAGGGACGCTGCTCTGAGATCAACTCATACTTATTCTCATTCTAACAGGAAGTGAATTCGTTTCGCGGCATGTTAGGAGGACTCTTCAACTATGATTGGATCAGTATTCCTCTCGTGTACACACAGGTCGACCGGCATAAATGTTTGATTTTGTATAAACCTCCCTATACAGGTCGTGACGTTGGCTGTGTACATGTTTTTCATTTCTTGTCTGATGGGCCGACAATTTCTGGAGCAAGACGGAGACACGCCTGATATCTATTTCCCTCTTTTCACTTTCCTCCAGTTTTTCTTCTACATGGGTTGGCTCAAGGTACTTTCTAATTCAGAATAAAGTGCTATGCAAATCTAGGGCGTGGGATATATTTATTAATTGAAGAGGACCTCTGATTGTTTTGAGATTATGGCAAATGTCACCAATGGAATTCTGCTATTGTTCACTATGGGAGCAGCTGTTTTTCCGATAAAAGAAATCTGACACGTCTGATTCGAAAAATTGTATTTGAATTGGTCTTGAATGTTATTCATCATAGACCGATCAATTCTAAATTCTTTGCATTCTTAAAAGCCAATGCAATTGATCTAAAGATGTTTCCAATTGAACAGAAGTCCTCTTCAAGGCACAGGCCAAGATGTCATCTAAGGAATTTTTAAGTTGTTGCCTTTCATTTCTACATTATTTAACATTATTTGACATTATTTGAGAATCACTGAATTATGTCATATAGGTGGCAGAAGTACTGGTGAATCCGTTTGGTGATGACGACGATGACTTTGACGTCAACGCTCTGATTGACAGAAATCTCTCCGTAGGCCATTCTGCATCACCACCGTGAGCTCTTTTTATCTCCGCCTTCTTCAGCTGTCATATTTGGTGGTGGATGAGATGCATGCAGAACATCCGGAGCTGATCAAGGATCAGTATTGGGATGAGCACGACTTTGAACTTCCGTACACAGTGGCTTCAGAGAGCTATCGTCCCACGTCAAACTTCTTGGGCTCAGCCATGAATATCGAGTACGAATCGTGCAAGCTGAATTTGCTTCTATTAAATATGATGTTTCAGAGTCCCCCCCTCGGCGAGTGAGTTTGTGGGTTTGAGCTCAGTGGCCGAAGAACCTTGCACGACTCCCCAGGACATCCCTGTTGTTGGTCCCAAAGCCGTTCCCAATAATTTCGCTATGCAGCGCCTGTCTCGAAATGACCAGAGCAGTTTGAAGGTTTCAAATCCCTGGCAACGCTTGAAGAGATCTTTCTCTAGAGATTCACGTAGAGATAATACACTTCAAATGGCTGCTCTAAGGGCTGGGATCAGTAAAAGAGGTGAGTTGCTTCAAGGGTGCTGACTGTCGATGTAGGTTTTTCTGCAGATCGACATACTGAGAGCATGAGTTCCCACGGTTCTCTGGATCAAGCGTCGCCCACCACCACAATGCGGACAGTGAGTGCAACCTCATAGCTGCATGCAATGTTAAATGCCATATCCGTAGGAGGACATCTTTGCTATGTCAGATGTTGATGAACCTTTAGAAGACGAACTGGACACTGTGCTGGACGCGGCTTTGGCTGAGGTTGAGCCAGAGAAGCAGAGGAAGCTGCTCTTGCAGCTGGCCATCCGCAGAGCCTCATCCCAGCGCTCAGTCAGAAGTGGACTTGTTTCCAGGGACCCCAAGGAAGACAGCAGGGACGCCTCTTCCCCGACCAGCAGCCGTGGCGTCCTCAAGGACTCGGATCAGCTGCCTCCGATCCGTGAGGGTCGCGAAGGGGTCACTCAGAGCCACAGCGACCACACGGGGAGACAAGTTAAGAGCGGCAGCCCCAATGCTCCCCGTGGGGGTGATGTACACCCGCACCGATCTGTCTCCATGGACCCTGATCTTCTCAGCGATGAATTTGATGACAAGTCAGCCAGCGTGCAGCAGCGTTTGTTAGAGACTCCCAAAGTCTGATCTCTTCTGCACCAGAAATCTCTTCACTTTATGGTGGAATCTCTTTGATGTTGTTTAAGATGATGCCTTTATTGCCCGTTATCTTGTGCCATTTTATGATTTTGCATTTCTCTAAGCTGTCTCATTTTCTTTTCTTTTGATCTGATCGTTTTATCTTTTTTTTTGGTCTCATTGTTGATTTCCAGGTTGATGATGATACGTACCAAATTGTTGATGTCGTTGATATTTGTTACTCGATAACTGAGCTGCAATTAGATGTTGACCCTTCATTATTTTACTTTCCGTGCCATTTGATCTTTTTAATTTATTGACGATGATTTAACGATGCGAGTTTTGCAGGGTTATCACTTTTTCAGCGTTCATTCCCGACCATGCATGCGTATCCTGATCTCATAATTCGCATGTTTTGCCATAAATGCGTACGGAAGATTCCTTCATTTTGACCATATTCTCATTTCCACCCAGAGTGCAGAAGCGATTGCCGTCAAAAGGCAATTCAAACTGACACGGAGCCATAGGTCGAGCAGAAGAAGTCAGGATTCATGAAAATGGATTCCTCAGATAATTCTGCTTCTCATTTGCTCATGTTTTTCATTTCATACTCGAGATTACAATTCTTATGTATAGCAGTCATTATACTGTTGAGTCTGTTTTCAAATCTTGATTTATAGATTTATACTGTATGTTTAGTTGTAATGCATGCATTTATGCATAGTCATATTTTTTATGTATTGATCTTATGATTTGTGTGGGTAGAGGTGTACTCGTATGTTTTAGTCCCTTTATTGTAATTTTCTGCTCTGTACCAAAGTCATTCAAAACGAAGATGTCCTCATGTGTAATTATTTCCCTCCATGTTATAAGCTGCCAAAGCATTTCTCATATTTTCATTCAATGCCCAACGCTTTCACGCATATTTTTAAAACTTATAATCTTGCTCTGTTTTCTGTTTTGTCCCATAATCACCGGTACATTTGTAAACGCTCTTTCACTTATTCAATTATTCAATAAAACCTCGTTTTAAGTCCGCCAGAAAAGCTCTCTTATACTTCTATATCACACAGTTTTTTTGGGGGGAAGGGGGGGGGGTTTACGTTTTATTGAAGAATTTTTTTTTATTTTGGTCTTGCGATCCTAGTTTAAAATGAGAAAATGTGAAAGAAAAAATGCAATTGAGTAACGCAAGCTGCTGTCTTCATCAGTTGCAGCAGTCGCCCATTTTGGTCTCAGTGCACGTGCATTTGGGGCCGCATTTGCAATTAGCGTCTGAAAGAAAAAAAAAATCAAGTTCAGATTCATCGAAATTTAATCAATGAGTATCCGATACAGGGTGATTCACAAGTATGTTTACAAGTATTAGGCATTTTTTCGATGCAATCTGAATACGTAGCTATGAAAATTGATTTGTTCAATTAATAAATTTTTGTTCGAAGAAGTTGAAATCACGCTACACTCGCTGCGTGCATGTCTCGTATGAAGTGCTGGGTATCATTTTATTTGAGCTTCATTACTATCTCAAATATACTGGACCTGGAAATTGCTTTACTAAACAAACATTGAAATGGATCGAAAACACTTAAAACTGCTGCCGTTCATCGCATGTGGTAGGTTAATCAGTCTCTTTTCCATTGCATACTTCAATGGAATCACCATCCAATATCTACCTTCCATCGATACTCGTGTAAGTTCATATTGGCGTTATTGTGACTAGTACCGCTCGATCGATTATATTATGTAACAACTAATAAACTGAAAATAACTCCAAAATCGTGTTGATATTGGTACATGTACTCACTGGAGCAGACGCACGCTCTCTGCGCTTGCCTCATTTCGGGGCATTTGCAGCTTGCCCCACATGGACAGCCTCTTTGAGCAGGAGGCACGGAAATGTCACATTTGCACGTGCCTGAAATAAACAAACGAAAACATAAGGTATACTGATACACTGAAGTTTCATGTTCCTGTCACAGGGTGCAAGATTTGACATTCATTAGGAGAGATACATGTACATTATAAGCGAAGTGGATAGAACTTCGGGAATAAATGAGTAGACACCTACCTGCTGCGCATTTGCAAGACGGGTTGTCAGACATTCTGCCAGATGCGTAGAGCCAACAAATGAGATCAGATCGAATCTTCTGCAGTGTTCTATCCAAGTGGAAAGTAACTTCAGCCTCAACCCATCTGATATATATATCGTCACCGCGTGGCCATTGGGTTGGTTCCGTGTGCAAAACAAAGGAGAGCACCTGCCTCTGATAATATGATAAGTCATGACCGCATGTGTGAATTAGAAGTTGAAGTATTTTGTTGATGTGACCATGGAGCTTATCATCTGAGAGGTGTGACCCTCGTCTGTGAATACACATAGTGAGAGGCTGCTTCCTTTCTGCTGACGAGTCATACTTATTTACCCCATTGGTCGAGCGATTGTTTATTGGCCTTTTATCTGATGTTTGTCTCCCATCGTGACATGGCATAAAAATACCCCAAAAAAATGCCATGTTTTATTTTTATTTTATTTTTTTTATTTTTATTTTTTTTATTTTTTCGCTTTTCGTTTCACTTTTCAGTATATCATAGAAAATGTTTTATGTCATTTTGTACCATTTCGTCCGATGACGAGAAAAGGCTAGCTAATATGAAACTAGTCTTCCTCAATTAGAAAAGGACGATTTTAATACTATCGATACAATTGTTTTGAGAACGTTTTCCCATAATTATAGATAACAAATAATTATGTTGTCCCAGAACCCATGCAGGTATAGTGAATATAATTATTATGTCACGAATTACGCAATATAATATAGTATAATAATAATTTATTAATTCATTCTGATTTAAAGAACGCAGTATACAAGTAGAAGCCTTTTCAAAATGTGTTGTACAGATAAAAAAATATAAATTGAATACAAAAATTAAGTAAAATTAACAAAAATATGGATTGCACGTCAAAGCTCGTTATTGCGAGCCTTCAGGGGCTATAAAAATTAGTTCGTAATATCAAGAGTTCTATATATGAGGAAAGCATAAAAGTTTCATTGTGTAATGATTCGCCATCAACATATCTTCTCTCACAATCGAAATTAAGGTAATAGAGCATGATTGATTATTTATATTAAAAAGAAATTTATATCTCGGTAGAACACTTTATATGGGTATACCATAATCGCATTGTTATACTCAGATATTTCTATAATATAAAAGTCAAATTTAAGACGTTTCACTTGTGACACCCAGTTAGCCCCGCAGACTGACCAGTGTTTGTGCTGTTGTCTGCTTGATTGTTGGGCAACTGATGCAAGAGAGGTGAATAAACTGCACCCTGGAGCACTTGCGAACTGCTTCACTAGCTGCCGATCTCTGTTCTTGGCCTAATGGCCTTGATCTAGGAGGATTAACGAAAAAAGCGGATTTACGGATTACATCAATTTGTCCCTTTTAAGGAACTTAAAAGGTGGATTTTGAAAAGGGGTGGATTAAATGACGGCGGATTATTGGGGTCTGACTGTATGTTAGTGGCAGTATAGTGGCCTAACCAATAAACAATGTATGTGAATGACAGTATGGTAAACCTAACCAATGAGCATGGTAAGTGAATCACAGTATGGTAGCCCTATCTAACTAATGGGTAGGGTAAGGGAATGGCAGTATGGTAGCCATATCCAATAAATAACGTTTGTGAATTTTAGTATGATGGCCTTAACCAATGGATATTGTATGGTATGTGAATGGCAGTACGAAGGCCCTAACAAATGATTGAGCATGGTATGTAAATGACGATACGATGTGGACCAAACCAGTAAGCATAATTGGTGGTGTGTGGATGGCTATTCTCTCGCACGTTTTTCTCACAACTGTGTTCGTGGCTTTAGTCTATGGCTTATCGTCACGGTTACATTAAGAATTATTGTATAAGAGTACCCTCAGTAAAACATGCCATATTGGCGTTTTTCTTGCATATTCTGGTTGTCTTACTATTTAGAAAAAACAATATTTACGGCCAGACATTTACAACTTGAATCAGGAAATGGAATTGAATAATTTAAATAACAAAGAAGACAACCACAGCAATAAGAAAATACCCCACTGGAATATATCTTGTGTAAAGAAACTGATTTGCATGACACAAAAAAATAGCACGGCCATTTGACAAAGGACATTAAAAAGGTTTTGCTTTTTCAGCTTTATACATTTGTGAGATAGATTCGGTATCATCCTGTACATCATTATTTCGACTTAAGTGAAATCTACTTTGAAACTTCCCATCCGTCGTTGGGGAGATCGTCGGTTACCATGGCTTTGTAGTAAACAGCAATGTATGTTGCTACGCATGCAATAAATGTAAGTGGAAATAAAATTCGAGATATTTTATCCAATGAATGCCCATCAAAATGGAATTGATACACCAGTCTGCCCCCATCTTTTGGCATCTGCAAATAGAATTGTATAATAGGCTCATAAGCTGGCGAATGGGTGTGGTGTTGTTGCGTACTTCTTTTGATTTGGTGGCGACGTAGGCGAGCGTGAATTCCAGGAGAACACAAAAGTGAGACGTGAGGCACATCAGCAGCCAGACATCCGTGGCAGTTGTGTACGAAACTTTTGGCATCGTTGACGAGACAGAATTTGCTTTGGTGATGTGGGCAAGAACTGTGAATTGAACAAATTAGGTCCACATTCCTCAAAGTCTTTATTTCACAAGTAAAAGTTGTGACAATATCTCTCCAATAGAAAATTGTGCATAAAGAAATCTCTCACCGACAGTTATACAGAGCGAGATTCTGGCTGGTACAATGCGGTTATCAATCCAGAAATTTATCCACGACAACATGACCAAGAAGAAAGTAGGGAAGTAATCATTGAGAATTGGTTGGGTGTAGAGTCGAGTGAAGATCATTTCGAACTGCACACTAGAGAAGTTTCCTTTGAGAAAATGAGGGCAGATTAATTGAGCCAGTTTCCAGCTCATTAATATGAAGGAAACTCTACCTGAGAAGTATTCTTTGTTCTTGTTTATGAATTCCTTACGAATGGTCAGTTGATGAGATTGAAGCCGCAACTCAGAATTGACTTCGACAGGCAACACAGCCTCTGTCCATTCGTATTTCAGATCATTACTTCCGTAGCTAACTGTGAACATGTGACATAATGTGGATGTGTGTCACTTAGCAGTTGAAATCACTCACAAGAACCTACTTCCACTGGACAGTGTTGAGTGTCGAATGGAAACAGTCGCAAATCCATGAAACAAGAAATTGTTATCGTCAGCCTATGGATAAATATAATTAAAACGAGCAAATAATATGAGGTACAATAGTGTATTATAGAATGACAAAAGAATACTTTTAGCGCATATCAAACTAAAACCTCGATAGCTTGTGGTAGAGCCATTAATATATCCATACAAAATATAATATATTATTAAAATAATCTTATTTAAACCATTGACGTCTAATTGGCAATTACTGAACTACTTTAAACTATGCGTAGTAGTATACCGTGGACCTACCTTTGTGAGAACAGAATGGTGCCATTTGGATAAACTCTGAATAGAAAATTGGGAGCAGGTTTATCGTGAAATTTGACAGCTTTGGAATTATAGAAGAATCCATCTGGAAGCCAGAGCCCCGACAGGTCCCATAAAGTCAGTGGCTGGTCTGTGGGTTCCTGCGACTCCTCAAGGTGGGAAACATTCCAAGCCAATCTCTCATCCAACCATATTTGGCGATAGAACATGTCCATGTGGTATTGCTGTCGATATTGAATTTGTTCAAATCATTGCAATCATTTATGATGATGTGCAAAAGACACGCAACACTGCTTAAAATTGCATCATATCGGCAATAGTTGGTCACAAGTGGGTTATCAAGATCAGTGGTTGTCTATATTGCATCCCGTCCATATCGGAAACAATGAAAGCCAAAACGATTTTGAGATTGAGATTATTAATATTTATGTAATTTAATACAACATCCGGGTCGAAAATGAAAGTGCGAGCTTCTTAATTTGGCATTATTTTGTCACACTTTTTGTCTCAAGTAAACCAGTTTTGTAAAATCTCGCCCAAACTTTCCAAGAAAGAGGTGAATCGTCCAAATAACAAAAACACTCAAATCATTTCGTACGATTTTGGCATTTGGCCAAAATCGTACCAGTGCTGCCACTAAACAGATAATTATTTATTTGATTATATATATTTTTTTTTTACAGTGTTGCGTTTATTTTGCCTCGTAGCATATTATATTATTAGTTACTGACCATGTTTAAAACACTAACGGATGCAACATTGCCAAGATACATCTGTACTGTAACGATAGTTGGGCCACCTAAACAAATGAATCCAAAATGAATACACACATTGTGAACAAGTAAATCATAAATAATAGTGATTGGGTGATCAGTATATGTTTAAGGGACACTTGCCTTTAAAAATACCCTGATCAACCAATCAGCCAGATTGAGCGACCCTTTTGCTTACCTGCGGAGGGTTCTGGTCTGGAAACCTGTTTATTAAGACTCCTGCAAATTAAGGATATGGAATTTAACAAGCGAAACTATATGATAATGTAAGAAATATAAAATTACATCTACCTTGGAGGAGATTCGTCACCTTGGCACAACAGAAACGAACAACACCAGCGATAAACACACATCTCACAAGTGTTTCCAATTGCATTATTTATTCCAGGTAAATGGACAATATTATTCGCATACGATGTTGCATCTATGGCCTTTCTTCTCTTATAAACTGCTCAATGCTCCATATATCAGCCTCGGGTAGTTAAATCACAACCTGCAACAGCAGGAATTGCTGGCATGGCAAATTCATGTAAAACCAATCTCATTTTCTGCCAACGACTGTGATCATCGCTCGGCTCTCTATTGATCTCAT
>KB292047.1:7220-49351 GCA_000328365.1 Capitella teleta
TGAAGGGATTAACATCAACAGGCATGGATGCAAATGCACCAGGGTTCGAGCCCAGGTGCTGATATCACACTGTCTAGTACATGTAGTACAATGTCTTTGCTACTATGCGTAATGGAGGAACTCAATGAACTGAAAATCGCTATGACTACTCTCCTATCTGAAATGGAGGGATTTAAAGCCCGTGTACTCAACCTCCAAAACAAGCAATGCTCCTGTAATTCGCTGAGTTCCTCTGATCTATTAGGGGAGACCATGGAACCCTCCTTTGGCTCCAAACAATCTCTCTGTTTTTCGCACCGAACCTGCTTCAAAGCAAAGGGATTCTGAAGAAACGGTTTCACTTTTTATGTTGAATGTACACCTCGTAGTTAACTAAACATGCAGTAGTGCTACAAAAGAAAATATATATCATTGTCATGGACCTCGCTGAGACTTGGTTAAGAGAGAGAAAATATCGAAGCTTTAATTGTACCACTGAGTGAGTCTGGCAGCATATCAGCCTTTTGTGTTTGAGCGTCGATGATGAACGCGTAAATAGCATAAATCCCTCTCGCCGTTAACCTCATGCATGTTTTGTGCCTCGAAATGCCAGTTCATAGCGCCTCCGCTTATTGGCGGCTCATATGATTGCTTTTTTTGCCGAATTCGCATCGAGGTGGGTATAACCATCACTCAGGATTTCATCTAAATATCAGCGAGTGAATGTAGACGGTGTTGTGTGAAGTGTGTGTGTTGATTTTTTTTTTTTTTTTTTTTTTTTTCTCATGACATAATCCGATCACATCACTTGGAAGTCGATGGTTACACTCAGACATTTTCTCGTGATTCTGGAGCCTCGATCGATTATTTGGCTCCAGAATCACTCGATCAAACATAATCTCCCTGAGTGTAACCATCCCGTGTTTAGCTCTTAATTTAAATTAATAACAGAACTTAGTTAAGGAGGCCTTTCATACTGTATGTAGTTCAGTTTAGGAAAATAGTAAATTGATAATTTTGCTTAATTACGTTACTTTACGTGTTTGTTTGTTGTTGTTGTTGTTGCTGTTTTTTTTTTTGTTTTTTTTTTTGTTGTTGTTTTTTGTTGTTGTTTTTTGTTGTTGTTTTTTTTAATTATCTATTATAACCATATAAAAATTAGATTAACCGTTAATCGGTCGTACAGTTAATCCCATCGGCCGGATAATTCTTATACGTGCATGCCTCCATGGTTATTATGCCTGATGATGCTGTTCTTGGGCTTCATTCTGCTGCAGTTTCCAGAAACAAATCCTCAAGAAGACTGAGCGTTATGCACGTGCAAATCAAAATAAAGATCAAAGAAAACTTAAAGCGCAAAAAGAAAGCTGCGCTGGGTACACGTACCATAACAACAATAGTTTAATTAATAAATAAAAACAATGAGGATTGGTTTGTCGCGTTAATAAAGCTCTAAAAGCTTGGTTAAAGGTGAACTTAATCGAAATATTGCTGAAACAAGAATCATAAGGCTCAATCTTCTAGATCCGGAGCAACGGTCATTTCTACCTTTCGAAAAAAAAAAAAAAAAAAAAAAACAATCTAGATTTGAGAATCAACAAAAGCCCTTGTTTTCTTGGATACCATGTTGTATCCGTTTTATTAATTGCCCTAATTAATGATCACATGATCATGAGGATGCGGCACCGTTATGATCGTGCAAACATGTCGGGTGACCATGGCATGCGCATCAATCAAGGGCATCAGATTACGCATGTGATACGCACAAACGCTGCTTAAATCACGTGCTCATTTAAATCCTGCTCCACTGCTGAACAATACCACGCAGTTAACCGCACAGCACAGTCGCACCGAGTACTGCGAGATACGCACAAAAACGTTAGCACCGTGGCTGCTGAGTGCGCCGTGGGAGCGAGTGTAGACGCCGGGCGGGGGAAGGAAGGAGCTGCATCTCAGCCTAACTCTAGGGATCAATAATTCAGCCCAGCGATTCCTCCATTCCGGCTGAGGCAGAGTCAGTCAGTGTGTGGTAGCCGAAGCAGGGAGAGTGTTGTTGTCGGGAGGCTTACGAGGTAAATATACCGAATACAAGTGCATGTGCGCAATGTCTCAGCTGTAAGGTCTCCGTTCGTCCCGTGTACATGCACTTAACAGACTTGATATTTTACGATTAAATGGAGTGCAATTCGCAAGGGGCGTTTCCAAGAAAAGAACGTTCATGCTTGTACTCTGTCACTGACTCAGCGCTGTCACTATACTCACTGTAGAAACTAGTAGTCACTGGAATGCAATACATGTGACACCCTCAAAACACTGCAATATTTGAATTGGTTCACAGCGTACACCTCTCTACTTTTTGTACATGAAGACTGAAGTAGGGATAACGAAATTGGCTCTTGAGATAAAATTTGTTATATTCTGATAAGCAATTGTATGAATGATGGTTATTATATATATATTATATATATATTTATAAATAGTGTGGCCTTTATTGCAGGACGGATTCAATAGTGTTTTGGCAACATTTCGAGCCTCCACCGATTAAAATGACTAACTGGCCTGCAGATATGTTGTTATTATGACACCATGGTCTATAATCAAGAAGAAAAAATATATATATAATAAAAAGGTTAACGGGGGAAGGGGGGTTGTAAAGGTTAACGGGAGAGGGCGGGGGGGGGGTTGAATGTTTTATACTGTTCACATGTGTGTATAGGCTATTAATTTAAAACACGTTTTCAAATTCAAAATTACAATGTTTATGATCACCATGGCTATTTGTTTACAATATCGATGATGCTGTGAACGTTTGGTGACATTTCCCACGCTCGATCTACCGGGCAGGATGTTACGGCAGCAGCTATTATCCCAGTAGGTGAACCCCCATACACTCAGTGCATATGCACTTGAAACATTGTCTACAATATCGCATGCAAGCTCAACTGCGTTGCTCCACTATACTAGTATGCTACCGAGTTGCCCTGGTCGAGAGAGGATAGGGGTCAGGGGTGAATTTATTTCCCCTCAATAGGTCAATCCCATTTATCGTTCGTTTATATGCACTTTACAGGACCTTTCAGTTCACATCCTCTTTTCTATTGCATATAATTTATTATTAATTTGACTTACGGCAGCTATCTTTTATCATAAATCAAAGTTCCTATAGTCTCTCGCTGCATGTATTTACTAATTCATGATCAGCTAATTAACATCTGTCACGAGTGCTCAGGTGGATAATGGCGCAGTGATCTGATTAATCTCACGAATTCAGAATACTCCTCACATATTAATCTGCAATCATGCATGCATACTGCGCTTGTACTGGCGAGCGATTGACAATTACCAATATCAGGATATCAATCGATATCAATCGCCTGCTTGATTATGTCATTTAATACATAACCGCCTCGCTACTTCCCATGCAGTAGCGGGGTACATGAAGCATGAATAGCAATACTGAGTGCTACGGCGTATTTCACTCATTAGTTCACGGCGAGAGTTCTTTTATCAGTTTAATAATTACTAATACACTCACATTCCTTGCAGAGGGATTTAGATGGAACAGCTATTCCAAGATTACCACTCAGAGAATGCACATTACATTGATACATTTGATCAACGGGTGTGTCATGAACATTGGCACAATTCCATTCCTGCCCTCGCTTCCAGGTTTTCACCGCTGCATTCAGTCCGTTGTTATTGGTGCATGGCGACATTTGACGCGTCCATTATCGGCTTTCACCTCGCACCATCAGCGGAAAACAAATATTGCTCGTTGCGCAATAACGGCGCCATGTATATATATAGCACCTCTCCGCTTAATAATCCATTAGTGCAATCATTGGCTCTAGTACAACAAACAGTACAATCAATCCATCGGTGTAGTTTTGTACTTTTGGCACGGGAAGCTAACCAGATGAAAAGTTCAAATGTTAGTTCCAGTTTGGAAGGGGGGCGGGAGTACAAATCAATCATTAATTACACCGAAGATATAGTTTAATAAAAAAAAAAAATACAAATCAATCATTAATTACACCGAAGATATAGTTTAATAAAAAAAAAAAAATGATTTGGGGCCATTGTAAAACTTTAACAAAAATAAGGCGTGCCCGCAAAGCTCTAACTACTGACTAATCTTAAGTAGACTGATTACCTGAAGAATTGTATTAATCAACATTGGAATGTTTGAGCAACCCTCGAGACTTTACTTTTAAGTCTGGCGTATTTGTCCTGCTGAGGAGTGCTAATGTGTTGTATATATGGAGTGCTGATATCAGTCCATATCAGCACACCCACCGTTGATCATGAAAGAACAGAATGTATTAGACGTTATATTAATCATCTGATCGATTTGACGATCTTCAATTATTGACAGGACAACCGTCATTGTGCCACACAGACACGCGTCGTTTATTTTTCAAGTTGACTTGGAGCAGAATGATGCGAAGCAGATAAATTATTTAAAGTTATGATGAAAAAGAAAAACGTGTAGGTGTGTTTTTATTTTATTCTTCTGTAATATGAAGAAATAAAACAATTATAATTGAACAATATGACATTTTAGTTTTTGGAATCTATAACCCAATGATAAAATATAATTTATTATTATAATTCCCTATTTGAGTCATGAGCATATAAAACTTATGGCGAGCTTTCCTTTATAAACCGAATAATGCGAGTTCAATTTTGTTGGATTTAAAACACCTTTAAAATGCCTTCAGACAAAGCAAGTGAATATTCACATACTTAACCCATTAATCAATATTCATAATACTGCACCAAATATTGAACATTGCGATTCGACTGGAGCATGAATTGATAGCGTATCTTTTGGAGCATTCGCTTGTTCTTGTGCAGCGTGCGATAAATGCACGTGTTGCGATTGATTATTGTTCTCAGTTCTCCTCCTATAAAACAGACGTTGCTCTTGACGGTTTCGCACAAGTAGCTTCCTGCTCTCTGCCATTCTTTCGTGAGTACAGAGATCAGTGTGCATTACGAGTGTGTTCTCGTTTATTATGCTTACTCATATATTTGTTATTTTGCATTGGATTGAAGGTGAATTTTAGGGCATTATTCTGTGTTGTCCCCATTTCAAGTCCCGACCTAAGAGACTACATTTTACCTGTGTATATAGTCTCCCAGGGGAAATCGAACCCCCTGCCCTTGAATTGAAAGTCCAACACTCAACCACTCAGCCAAACAGGTAACTTGCAAAATGTAAATAAATTCGCCGTCTGATTATTTGGTGGCTGCATGTAGATGCTGCTGCTACTTTTTAAAATTCGGGCATTTTTCTTCCTTGGCGCTCTCGCATTGCTTCGTAATTCGTCATTCTTATAATAAGCGGTTCCAACATCCAGCTTTTTTCTCTAAGCCGTTGCATACAGAACCAAGATGCGTCTGTCGTCATTCTTCGATCGCTCTTGACTTTTTCTTGACGAAAAAACAAAACATGCATGAAAAAGAAAAAGAAAAAGAAAACAAGGGCAAATTACCCCGAAAAAAAACCCTTCAGCGTGACACCGAATGAATGAACCCTCCACGTAACTGCCTCCAGGTATTGATGGATTCGTTAGCTACAATATAATGTATACATGTAAGCGAAATTGGAAATACAGAAAGGAATGTGAACCGAGACGCCAGGGGCCTAACTCTATCTCATCCACGATATCTGTTATCATCAGTGTTGGTTGTTGCCTGGGTTTAACCCCCACTCAAGCTTATCTCAAGGTTTATCATAAAAATGAGTTACCATATTGAGTAGGTACTATATCACTTAATCAAAAAATATGTGATTTTGTTAGGCATAGGCCTGAAATAAGGCTTAGCCTCAGCCTGTTTTCTATTGCGGACTTGATGTATAGAAATTGTGATGAAATTGCAATTATTACACTGTTCAGTCTAACCCACATCGAATGTATAAATTTATTTTATCTAGTGTTAAATATTTTATCTAAAGGAGTATTTATTACACACTATATCTAAAGGAGTATTTATTACACAGAAGAATGTTGATTACAGTTGTATTCACGACTATTTTATGACTTTCCGCTGTAGTCCGTCGATTTTCCGATATCCAGCCAAGCAATTTACTGGACAGGCTACAGAGTACAGAACATCGATCGAACTTTGGTTCAAATATTGATTTCCTCTCGTGTTTTGTATTATTATTATTTTTTTTCTCGGGAATTTCTTCCAAACTGATGACTCAGCTGACAGTAGTAGTGATTAGAAGCAAACAATAGACAACTCATAATTAAATTCCCTACCAACATCCAGCGGAACCAATTCTTATAAATTAATTATAAATTTTATTAAACCGTCCATTCATACATTCACCCGAATGTACGTAAAAGTTGAGAATTAATTCTAAATTTTTAAATTAAATAAAACAATACCGAGATGCATACGCGAATTATGCGAGTAGGAAATTTAATCTAAATGTTGTGCAATATAAATTCATTTCTTTGCTTGTCATTGAACCTATTTGTATTTCTCCAAGCGTTGCCAACTTCCAGAATGATAACCGGGCCGATATTTGGGTTAATTTATCCAAATATAGCTGCACGTTGGCCCTGGAGGCTATACCACCTGCTTCCACTTCAACCTCACTCCTTGCTTTTCTCTTATCAAAGGAGACTATTATTTTCCACCATCGCCACATATCTCAAACTGATAATTATTTTATTTTTCTTTAGCTCGGGGTGATATTGATATCCGAGATTACCTTTAAGAATTTCCCTGCCTTGTATGCATTCAGATGTTTCGTTATTCTGCCGGGTGCTGCCATTTTGTTTAATAAAACAATAAAAAACCCAGAGATTATTGCTTTTTGCACCTGTTCAAAAATGTCAATTTTTATTGAAATTTCCCCAAGCATAAATTTACCTCATCCAAGCCAATAAGAACTCGCTGCGTGATATCATTATTAATGAGATACTTCGACGATCAATCAATTCAAATCAAATCAATTCGCTATAATTCGTCAAACATATTTTATCTAATTTCAATAGTTTCCAGAATTTCAGATCACGTATTTCTCTTCACAATCACCGCCTAATAAATCATCGTCGTCACGTGCTTTTTTTTAATTAACGTTAAGGGGCTATATATTATTAGCTCCTCTGGAATTGTTACTATAGCAACGAAATTAAACCTGCAAGTTAATCAGTTTCTGATAACTTATTTGCCCTGTGTTTGTCATGTTACATATCTGAAATTGATACAGTCTGAGTCATAATACATTATCATACTCTGAGTCATAATACATTATCAGTTGTGCCCTTTGACCTTGGATCATACATTGCGTATTTTATCTACCAATTTACATACTCCTATATTTTATTTTGCGTTTGCCAACTCGATATCAAACAGAAATCTTGCCCCATAAAACTTGAAACCAACTGCGTTAATTGGTTTGCACCGTTAGCTATTCGATGATTTTGGAAACTAATGATAATAATTCAGGGGAATTATTCGTTTTATACATACATATATTGTTTGTTTGTTTGTTTGTTTGTTTGTTTGTTTGTTTGTTTGTTTGTTTGTTTGTTCACAGCGGGGATACGGTTGACGGAGAATGTCCGGCTTATCATTTGCATATCATTAACGGACGGCGAATTGTGTGGGTGAGACGGCGAATTGTGAGTCTCACCCTCACAATTCGCGTCTCACCGGTCTTTTTCGACAAGAAAATTGCATTTTCTCTACAAAGAGCGGTCAAACTTCAGTGAAATCACATCCAAACGACAGGTGACGCTATATCGAACATTCCATCAATTCGACATGGTCATATGTAATTGTAATCATTTTCTGTAAACAAAAATGTGTGCCGAAAGGTCGATTCTGAGGGGGTGGTCAAACTGTGCGATCTTACGTTTGAAAACTGCACAGCCCACAGCTACATGAATAAGGCCGGGTGATAGCCGGATAGCAGGATTTCTAGAATAATGAACGATTATTCAAATTCCACACAATTCGCCGTCCCACTCCACACAATTCGTCGTCTCACCCACACAATTCGCCGTCTTACCACACAATTCGCCGTCCGTTAATGATATGCAAATGATATGCAAATGATAAGCCGGACATTCTCCGTCAACCGTATCGCCACTGTGTTGTTTGTTTGTTTGTTTGTTTTGGATTTCCTATCCAATTTTCTAATGTGAAATGATTTGGTTGTGAAAGAACGGGAACCAATCACAAACGATAAAACCTATTTGTAAAAGCACTCTGAGGTCAAGGCCACACGGCTGTTGGCGTATGTGGGTGGCTATTCAACATTTGCAAATCCAATTCATTGAAGAAAATTGTGTTCAATGATTGGATTCCATTAAATTTGTGTTAACTTCCTGTGTATTATATTCAATTGGAGATCATGCTTTATTTTCTACGGTGGTTCATGTGATAAAACATTTAGGATTTCTAATATTTTCTTTAAAGCAAACTTTCTTTGCGTCCGATCCCGCAGCCAGTGTATATTTCTCAAGCAGCCCACTCCGCGTTTATAGACATGGAAGTAAAATGAAATCTATTTGTTTACGCCAGTCACCACATCGCATTTTTTGTAAAATTTGCGAGACTGCGGGATATCGTATTATACCAACTTGGGGGGAAAAAAAAAAAGAGGAATATCAATTATTTTTTCCCCACTCGTTGTGTTACGGTTGTGTACACACTGATGCAGTTTAATTTTCCGCAAAACTCGCACATCAGATACGCAAACGTGAAGACATTAAAATGCATTGTTTTCTGTTTTCATAAAGACATCGATAGGACCGAAAACAGGAAGTTATAAAAGTGAAATTCGATCCGTTTTGGACCGGATTGCTTCAAAATATTCCGTGCAAACAACGGGGTTGGGAGGGGGTCTGGTTCGCTGAGCTGTGCGCATGTGTTGGAGTATGCACGTTTCAAGGGCTGCATTGAATATGTTTGTGCTCACTCACCGTCAACGTTGACTAAGCCTACTGTCAATATATGTTCTGAATGATTTCTCTTCTTTCGCCAGATTCCGCTAGAGTCGTGATGAGGCAGCTTCGATCATGAGGCATGGCTACCTGTGGGGCCTCTTCGGCCTCTTCGCTCTGGTTGGCGTGACGCTTCACCTCATCGTTACCAACTCCACCCCGACAGTCATCACCCGCGTGGTCGTCCAGGAACCTCACAGCCAGCCTCAGACCTGGCCGTCGACCTGCCCCGAAGTCAACTACTCCCGTGCTCTTCTGAAACACGCTTCTTCGCCGGATAAAGTCATCATTCTGGCACTGGTGGACGAGGCCTTTGCGGACATGGCTGTTAATTTATATCTCACCTCTTATCAACCACACGGAATCAAGAATTTCTTGTTCGTTGGTGCTGGGAATAGAGCGTGTGAGTTGTTAGCGGCGAAGGACCTGCAATGCGTGACCTACATGGACGATAAGGACTCAGCCAAAGCAAGCACGTACAACAGCAAAGCCTTCAAACGCAAAATGAACATTCGTACTTTTATGATCTCCGATGCTTTGGCGCTGGGCTTCTCGGTGGTGCATACCGATCTGGATATGATGTTCCTCAAGAACCCGATGCCCACACTGACCAGCACCAAGGGCGATCTGGTTTCTCTGTGGGACGATTTCGTCCATAACGCCGGTTTCCTACTGGTCAGACCGACCGAGTACGGAAAACAGATTTACAAGAAAATGGACGAGCTGACCAAGAAGACTCCATCAATGGATGACCAGACGGCGTTGAACAGAGCGGTTAAGGGTCTGAAAGGGAAGAAAGGCTTCAAGGCGGTTGCGCTGAATAAGAACCAGTTCCTGTGTGGGTTGGGATACTTCGAGAAGGGGCACCGTTTGTTTCCTTCCCCGTGTAAGGAATGCATTGTAGTCCATAACAACTGGATTGTTTCCCGTGAAGCGAAGATCTATCGCTTCAAGGAGCACTTCATGTGGGCCGTGGATGAACGCCAGTACTATACATCCCCGTCCCGAAAGTACATCGCCTACGAGAACCCTGTCAACTTCGGTAAAGATAAAACTAACAGAGATAACGAAATGCAGGCTTTAAAGTCAGCGTTAGCCATTGGTCAAGCATTGAACAGAACCGTTATTCTTCCTAAGTTCCATTGCAACAAAGATGGCAAGCAAGACTGCCCGTTAAACTCGTTGCTCAGAATCACTCCGTTCGACAGCCAGTTTGGGGAGAATTACCGCGAGCACTCCTTCTTACATCATCCGTTAGTTCCACAATTGTCCATTACATCATCGCCTTTGTTCATCTCATCTCCACAAGCAAACACCATCATCAGTGAGAATAAAGTCAAAATTGATGACGTCGAAAAGACGTCAGCCGAGAAGGACGTCATTTCAGACAAGGACGTCGTGGCTTGGTTTGGAGGCTTGAACGAGAGTGTTCTGAAATTGCACTCTTTGTACGGTCTGACCGTGCAGTTCGATAGTAGCACTGTCGGCGACGCGTTTGCCAAGAAAATCAAAAGCGGATTCGTCCAGGGAAAGTACCGTCAACTGTGATTTAGTTCCTGTTGTGAGAGATATTTTTGGGAGTTTTGTTTAATCGATCCGGTTTTTTTAAATATATAATAATCCAAATGTGTGTTCTTTATTCACTGGCGCGGGGTTAGTTCAGCGGCAGCGGGGTCCAGCTACGATGAAATTGGGGCACTCGCTCCAGAATTATCCTCTCATTCAAATAATGAAACATGAAACAAAGTATTATAACATGAAATTCCCCGAAAGCTATACGTGCTGTCAGCAAGTTAACGTTGAGTTCCACAGAACTTGTCGTCTGTAACCAATATGTAATTGTAATACATATCGTTATATGTATCTATTGATATCAGATAATGAATCAACATCTGAGATTACGAGGGTTATGCAATAACGATGAACAGAGATCACGACTTCCGCATTGTCTGATTACGTCACCATCGCTTATTAACACGATCTTGATTCGTGACTTCTTAGCAAAACGCGAAGACGACACGGCAATTGGCTTAAATCAACGCCATGCAGCGAATGGATGTGCCCCTAATTATACTCTAATAACCCGATACGTGAACTGCCGTGAATTAATGTCACATATCGCAGAGCATTTCATCTTATTTAAAACGTGACAATCGCTATTTTGCGCTGCTTGTAAACAACGTACGGTCGGTGTTGTAGTGCGTACTAGTAGCTCTACTGAAAACGTCATCCTAGTCTATACCTGGGGATAGGGACCACCATTCCTAGCGATTTACCTGGGAATAGTAGGCCTAGTCTTAGTAGGAATACCAATATCCTCAATGTAATGCATATTCTATGAGGTAGAAGCTACAGGACTATCTACCCTGGGGGCTACACACCATGTTGCATCAGCATGAGCTAGAAATGAAGTTTCTGTCGACAACCAAGTATGAGTGCACCACAGGATACTAGTATTCAAGAAGCAGAGGAGTGGCGTCGTGTTGTGATTGATGAGAAGGAGAGAAATTCACTCAACAAAATAATGTACAATCAGATCTGTTGTCAGTGGCCGAGAGGGCCCTGTATAATTGCTTTTGTATCTAATCCAGTACCGCAAGGGTGATCTGTCCTATAATTACCTATATCCATCATAGTACGTACAGTTCCACGGGAACCAATATTCCTAATGGTAGGACTACACGAATATGCCATACCATTCCTAGAACAGAAAGTCCTTTGACAATACAAACCAAATAAGACATAGGGCGTGTTTGCTTCCATGTTTTTGACATCGTATGCGCAGTCTATTGTGATAAAAATGAGTGGTTTGAGCTTAACAACATACCATGACACAAATCACGTATTAGACAAATACAAATGTCTTCATACCCAGCTAGTTCAGGGGGGAGGGGGGGGGTTGGGGGCGGGGGGTGTTTTAAGTCCACAATGCTACGTTTGTTTGACTTTGAAAATGCAGTTAACACACACTTTCGTGTTTATAACCTGTTGCGAGTCTTTTGGCAAAATATATCTGATATCCTTGATTCAATGCCATTTGATCTTCGGAAGATCTGAGAAAGAAAGAAAAAGTACGTCAAGCACTTTAGGTGAAACTACATTCGCTAGTATGGAACAAACAAGCCACGCCTAGTTAGCAATATATCGCCCGCGAAATCGTTAGCGATGATATTCCTTGTGTGGGCCAGGCATAGGAATCATTTTTGGTGCATCAAATAACGACTCAAAGTCAATTTTTAACCAGTTCTCCCTCCCTTTAATATATTCTTGAGTGACTTTACTAAACCGCACTTCCCCCGGTTATTGGACTCAATTCTGACCATAATATAATGTGTGAACAGAGGAATTGTTATCACTTGCACGGAGGAGCAGCAGATTGGGTTTTTCTACATATGATCATGTGAATTCAGCATGTGCACTTAGGCCTATGTGTAAAATGTGGTGAGCATCATTAACCTTTCAAGATGACCGGTGGCGTACTTCTTACATTGCTTGCGGTCTTCGCTCGAGGCTCTTTGGCCACGAAATCCGATCAAGGCATTTTAGCTTGTCGCTTCGCTGCATAATACATATCGAAGTTATCGAACCCTATAAGCCCTCAAAGGCTGTTTGTTGTCGTACGGCATGGAGTCAATAAGGAAAAAAGGCGGGGCTATTATAAGCATTATAAGCATAACGAATGGGCTTTTGAGTAAATATGAGTAAATATGATGTTTTACACTCTGGTGCCCTGTCATGCCTAGATTTTGGATATCTTTTCGTTGACATATTGTCACCCATATTGGCTATAAGCTTATGGGATTTTTGTATTTTGCTTTTCCATAACACCACCTGCAAATCAGTCCTTGGCCTGATCGAAACTTGGATCAACAAAACAAACGGTGAGCTTGACCCCATTTCAGGTTATCGTGCCGTGAATATAATGCGGTCCGAAGAGCCCGCTGGGTGTCTCACTGCCTCATAGCTTTAAACCTTGTTCCAAAGGTCAACCGCAACTCCCGCAAGTGCATTTTCCTCCAACGAAGACGGTTTTCAGTGGCCCGATAATATCAGACTCCGTGCACAGAGACGTTTTGCAAATCGAGGGCGTCCTTCGATCCGCACACCATACCATGGCTCTACCCTCACCCTCGCACTTCATTTAACCAAAAGCCCTCACAGTCTTACAACAGTTCGAAATCGCTCAAATGTTAACTGCAACCAAAGACTCTCTATTAAGATGCTGATCTTTGATCCGCAAATATCGTAAAAAAAGATGACTTAATGGCTCTTCGGTGATTGAAGCTACAGCCATTCACCCCGCAATTCTCCCCCATGATTGGTAGAAGACAGAGTCGAAGTTGAAATGTGAAATTTTCAGAGAAACGAGGCGTAGACACAGACGAAGAGACGGACTTGCGCTATTGTTGACGATTAACTGACGAAACCGGAAGTGTCCAGCGCTCGATAGCCGTCGGCTGCTCGCAGTTAAAGCTCAGCCGCTTGCAAGCTGAGCGGCGCGTCCATCTTAATAGAGAGTCTTTGACTGCAACAAAGAGCGTCTGCCAAAAATGTCGTGATTCAACGCTGCAGGTAAGGGCTCAGAAGAAAGCAGCGATGCGGAATTCCAAACTTTAACACAAAATGAAGACATTTGTATCATCTGCGTGCAAGACAGGTCTGGCGTTTATAAGCGTTTTGGTAGCGACTCTGTTGGTTGCATGTGTACATTATGTAGTCTTAAGATTATCTTAGGCCCGTGTTGCAATTTCCACCTTGGGTCAGCAGTTAAATACGGAAATAAAAGGAAAGATGAGAGGATATTTCGTGTGGACCGTGAAGTGGAATGACCACAGATAACATACACAGTCTATTCTGGGGAGAGTTGAGCTTCTGTTTTTTGTACAACCCACATGCAGAATTGTTATCTGTGGCGAGGCTTCGTAAGAATCATTACGCCTTCCGAGACTCTTTGAATAACAGTGCGTTATGATTTCGCTTCAGCTCCTGGATCCAAGCATTCATGGTCACAGAACATACGTGCATGGTCGATTCACCAACGCTGTTTCAATTGCAACTAATTCGGAGTTCTTATTTTGTGTAGCACAGTCTTACTTAATTATCAAAACATCATTATTATCTAAATTACATGCCTACATAACCAATAAATTTGAATAATATTCAAATTTATAGCATATATTATATGCTATACTAGTATACATTATTTTCAGGAAATAACCTTGTTGGTAATAAATGTAATGTAAAGGTACTTAGTAAAGCAATAAGTAAAAAAGAAGGAATTGAACAAGGATTTACATGGATTTATAACTTGCTGCCTACATAGGAAATACATGAAATACATAGAAATCAATCAAAATGGCTTCTTTTTTGTTATAATAATATCTATACAAGATTAAAGCCACCACATTTTTGTATGACAGAATTTATGAAAAAATATATATTCAAAATTTCAAATATTATTTATATAAAACAGAAACAACCAAATAGCCAAGTGTTGGATACGAATACCCTGCAATTAATATTTCGAGAAAAAAAAAAAAAAAAAAATATTGTAACCGAACCATCAACTGAAAATCAACCAAAACAGTCAATTATGACACAAAGAAATTTAAGGTATTTTAAGTGAAGATAACTTTGTATTATGGCACTGGTTGTTCGTTTCTATGAAATCAAGATTTAAACAGAGCACAACTTGAAATTTTAAATTTAAAAAATACCTGAAGCAGTGAATAATATTATATCATGCGCACTTTTGTTGTAAAACACAAAATAATCTAATGTGGCTCTAATTTTTAAAATAACCCAAAATATTAATAATTTGAAATGAAAATTTGAGATTTATAAAATCTAACTAATCAGAATTTGATTTAATGGTTAATTATTATCATGAATATGTCTATTAATAAGATGACATTAATCATCCATCACTTTCACTATTTTTGAGCAATATCTTACATCGTGGAAAATGAAAAAAAAAAAAAAAAAAAAAATCTATAATAGCCACATTGTCCATTTGAACCCAACATCCAAAATATGAATTAAAAATATGAGAGCAAAATTATGGGATAGTTAGCTAGTTAATAACACAGTACAACGAATTAGTGAATTATGGCAAATTGAAATAGAGAAATATTCTAACAGGCATCAGGAAGACTTATCAACAGAAAGAAACAGCACAAAAAGTTACAAAATATGCTATCACCAACGCCACAGAAAACGTTATTTAAACATAACAATATATATATGTGTATGTATAATATGACCCACTAAAACAATGATATTGTACAAGTTACAAAAATAAGTGTAATCTTATCTTTCCAGAAGAGCCAAAAAGATGAGGGAAAAATTGAAAAGAGAACAGAAAAAAAAAGAGAGAAGAATTTAGATTTGATAAAAAAAATTCAATTTGTGAATGAATGGATACAAGATGATATATGAAAAAATAATTTGATGTCATGACACATTTTTGACTTGACAAATTCAACAACGAACATTTTCCGTTAACAAACCGAAAAAAAAAAAAATATCAACAAAAACAACGATTAGAAGAAAATTGGATGAAAATGGTCCCTAAAAATATAGCCTTACTTTTGAGCATTTCATGATAAACGCCAACTATCTGAAATGACCTCCAGGTTGAAAAAACTACAACAAAAATCTCCACAGCCTATGAGCGTTCTAGCACTGTCACTCCATTGTTTGTGTGATCACCATGGCAACCTGTTGCTATGGAGACACTGGGATGCTTGGGTACTGTGCATAGACCTGTGGGCTGATTACAGTTCACATCAACATCTTTAGTCGACGCGGCACAATTTGACGGGGCTTTTAAACTGCGAACAACGTCTGAATATTTAGGAAGATTAGTACCGGCTGGAGTGTTCATGCGACTGATAAGGTATTCTCTCAGTGCAGACGGAGTACTGGCAGCTGGAGCACTGGCAGCTGGAGCACTGGCAGCTGGAGAACTGACAGAAGCAGTACTGAAAGCTGTGGTACAGGCAGCGGGACTACTTGAAGGAGCAGACGAAGAAGGCAATTGCGGCATCTGTGGCAGCTGCATCGGAGTCTTTGACTGCTGGACGACAGCCGAGGGAATAGGGGAGGGGATGCCCATGCCAAGACCGACGGAGTAGGAAGGGGGAGGGGGAATGTTGAGGTGTGAGTACGCAAAGGGGGCGGGGGGAGGCAGCCAGGGCGGGAGCACAAACGAAGCATCGGGAGGCACCGTTTTCTGCTTCTTTGGAGGCACTGGTGCGGTTTCCGTGGCAACAGGGATTGTCAGAGGAATGGGAGTAGCGGCTGCTTCAGCCGTGGCATCAGCGTTGGAGCTGTGGAGGCGGTCGTTTGAGATTTCCATGCCAAACAGCGCCTTGAACTGCAGCAACGCCTCCTCCTCGGTTTTCTGGTCGATGATGACGCTACGCTTTTTGTCCTTGTGCCAGCGCCCCACGTGACGTGTAACGCTGTCTTTGTACGTGCCCCTGTACTCACAGTACGGACAACAGTACGCGTACAACAGCTTGTTGTGGTGCACCAACCAGTGACGGTAAAGATAGTTCTTAGTGACACTGGAGTACGAACACAGCACACAGCGATAACGTCCTGTTGGCTGCCAATTGTGGATGTACTTGTCCGCTTTCTGCTGAGGTGATTCTTGTTTGAGTACTGGTGTTGGAAGCATGCTGGATATTCCTGGTAAGCACTGGCGATGAGGTGGAGGGGGGGTGGGGGGAGGAGGAGGAGGCATTTGTGGCGCTACAGGAGAGGGGGGAGGAGGGAGGAGTACAGGAGGAGGCAGAGGAGAGGGAGGAGGGTTATTGAGGGCAAGCAGACCTTGAACAGCAGAGTTTGTATTCTCAGCTTGCAGATCAACTCCCGTCTCTTCAGCTTTGTCTTTGCTGAGTTCATCCAATACTGCGTTATTTACCACCTGTTGCAATGTCGTGAAGTTTTTCTGTGGCAGCTCAGCCGGAGGAGGAAGAGAGGTTGGGGTGAAGGCTGGCGCTCTGGGGAGGAAGGTCATTGATTTAGAGGGCATACCAACGAAACTGGAGGAGATCTCCGTTCTGGACACCGTGTCCCCGTCCGGATTCCCAAGGGCTTCCTTAACAGAATCCGGCATAATTAACGCGGATTTCGAACCGAGGTTCATTGGATTATCTAACGACCCAAGTGGCACAAACGAAGTGGACGTGGATTCTATGGATTCCAGGCGTGGAGGGAGGTTAGTGGGACTCTGGGTTTGTGGGTCTGCTTTCTCGGACGGTTTGACGACCTTCTTTATTCTTCTTTTCTTCTTTTTCGGTACTTTCAATGGAGTAATACCGCAAACGTCTTGCGCCCACTGCTTCCCGACCTTTTCATACCACACAAAGAACTCAGGCGTGAATGGCATGGGCAGGTCATCTTGTCTGAAAGGAGGGTTCATCGCCCGCTCGGCCATCGATTCTGGTGCCAAGGTCTCAGCGCTCGGGATATCGGGTTGAGCCGCTTCTGCCGTTGGCAGATCAGCATAGGGAGGCTGGGCCAATTCCTCTTTCTCGATAACTTCCTCTTTAATCTGTGTCACAAGCGGAGGCTTCAAGAGTCCACTGAGAACAGGGTATTGTCCGAGCAGAGTGTTTACTTCAGTTAATCGCTGAGGAGACACAGGTCGGTTATTGAAAGATTTGAGGAAATCATCAAGAGTTTTGGCTTTTTTCTTTGCAGGCCGTCTCTTGGTTTTCTTCAATTCCTCGCTTTTACTCGCTTCTATTTTCTTCCGTTTCACAGGTTTCCGTTTCTTGTTCACTTTTTCTCTCTTCGGCTCAACCGTTTGTAACATCATATGCTGCAGAGCTTCATTACGCTCGGGCTCAAAGACGTCTTCGCTTGTTCCGCTATCAAGTATTTCCTTCTTGATGACGGGCATTGTGTACTCAATCCTCTCCACAACAACATTCTCGCCCTTCTCCGGAGATTCTTCAATGTCAGAATTGTGCTCAAGAAGGAAATCTGTTGGAGTTGGAGACCTCAAGTCGAGCTCCGACCAGTACGGTGAAGGGCTCCTCTCTTCCAGCTCCTCATCAAACGGAACTTCGATCTCAACGACATCACTCACATTGAGAGCACCTGGGGAGAGAGTGCTGTCTGTGAACACTTCACTGGAGTCCATCATTGAATCATCCTGAGGTGCTTCTTCACCCAGCAGAACATCCGCGTCACCTTCCAGTAAGTTTCCCTCTTCCACCAGCCGAACAACCTCATCGCTATCCATCCCCTCGGCAACCACGTATATCGTCTGCAAACCCTCCTCCTCCTCACCATCTTCATCCACGATCACTATCTGCGTATCAGCCTCCTCCTCTAGGCTCTTCTCTTCTTCTACCACCTCCTTTTCACTCCTCTTCAATTCATCGTTACTCTCCTTTTCATCTTCAACCTTTTTCGTTTTCTGCTCGATTTCTGGCTCCTTGTGAACCACTTCGACTTCTGAATGAGCCGAAGCGTCATCAGAATTGGACGAACTGTCTTCATGGTTCATAAAGAGCGGGAAGTGGGATGAGTGAGTGGAGTCGTCACGTATGCAGTCATATTGCATGACGCGTGTCATCACAGGCTCACTTTTCACTCTCATGGTGACTTTAGCTGATCAGCAATCAATGGCTGGAAAGAAACACAGAACCATGTTGCAAAAGTGCTAGCTGATAAAATCAGAATTCAGTCAATTCACTCATGCCATGATGATGATGATGATTCCAAATTCCAATTCTCAACTCCAACTTATAATTTCAAGTTCAATTCAATTTCTCAATTACATCAAATGGATGTTAACTAATGAAATTCATAAACGAACACTTAAATTTTTATTTTTCTATTATTGTGTCTGATTAGTAGCTAAACAGAAGGTAACGCCCAGGTATAAGTGTGCTTAGCGACCCGACTGGACAACATGAGCATAAGTTAGAACGTTCTCTATTATCGCTCACAAATATGATATTCCATACGTCCGATTTCCGGGGTTGGAGACCAGCTATCCCTGTAGTCTAATGCCCAACGAACACAATTGTATATGATAATTGTATAATTACAGTTAATGATAGCATAAAACGAATAATCCTGAGGTGGGAGGGTCGTTCCTGAGAAGGAAGAGGGTTTGACAACAGAGTTCAGGAGAAGGAGAATCCAAGAAAAGGGTGCCTCACTTAAACGCCATTTTATCACTATTTCACAGATTTGTAAGCATGGTAAATGACATTAGTTAGGTAGATGACATGTCGAATTACCTAAAAAAAACAGGGTTAGCTCCATTAGTAAAAGACATGGAGTGTCAAACGAGATGGTTGTTTCATCAAAAACACTGAAAATACACAAGTCGCAACGTAAACATCCAATGAAGGGAGCATTAGTTATTCCATTGCTTCATTCAGGGACCGTTCAATTCGTCGTGTTTCCTTTCAGTAGAGCTGGTAAGAAATTCAAAGAATTCGACTTATTTGAAATGGAATTTTTATTATTTGAAGATGACGATACATATTGTACATATCTTAATTTTTGGCTGCAATTTTAACGCTTAACAAGTTAATTAAACAACGCAAATCGCCGTTAAACAAACGGGGAGGCACCAGTTGTTGTTAAACTGACCCGACTTCAAAGAAATCGCCGACAATTAGTGTGTCGTGGCTGATGTTTGTTTTCGACACGCTATTTGGGGGGCGGATTACATGTATTATTTACAATGGTAAAGTGTAGATTCGTTCCCTAGAATCGTGGTCGGAGGCGGATTGACGAAAAGGGCGGATTACATGACACAATTAACATTACAAAAGATTCGTTCCTGAGATTTTATGGCAGATTACGAAAAGGGCGGATTACATGACGGCGGATTAACGGGGTCTGACTGTATCACCGCTTGTTGTGTTAGGAACTTTATTTCTTTTACCAGTATCTGAGTCAAGCTGGAATATAATTGCGGGAAATCTCTGCAAAGGACATTCTTAAAATGAAAATCTTCATATTCCATCTGATGTTTAAAGGAATTATGAATTGAATGACTCAATTGTATACTCCTACAATTGACTTATGTTAGTGGGCTTAAGTAGGTGGTTAGTACTGCTTACTATTGAACATAACCTGATTCTCGTACACATACCTGCAGATAGCTTCATTGTCATGTATGCCTGATTATTTTTATGTTTGATTAAAATAGGTAATGTACGCGGATACAGTCAAAGCTTGCCATTACGAACTCGAATATATAGAACTTTCGATTATATAGAACTATTTTGGGAATCCCCGCCAGATCCCCATATTTTAACATTGCAGGTTCATTGAATAATAAGAACTCTGCATTGTTCAAACTTACAGTTAATACAAACCAAATATCCAGTCCCCTGAGCAGAGATGACTCCTGCTATTGTGAACTCACAATAGCAAAGTTGTACAGTATCCGCTCATCAAGCCATTGTTGACTGTGAATCGATCCCTCGCTCGCCTTGCTTCGCTGATAATTCAACTGTCGTTTCACACATATTCGATATCAAAACAAAACTTCCGCGAGTTGCGAGAGCCGCTGACTTCAAAGTGCTTTCACCTTTGTCTCAAACAAAAGGCTAATGAAGCAAGCCGTTAATGAATTGTTATCTCTAATTGCAATTGCGGTGAAACGAATGAGACAGACATTGCAGAGAATAAGACACACAGCCTATGAAGCAGGCGAATACCAGTAGGCCTACATTATGCTCATGTCAGCGTGGATCACGACGGCAGATATGCTACTATTATACAAGTAGATCAAGGCCAAGAACAGATCGGCAGTGGAGCAGTTAGCAAGTGCGCCAGGGTGCAGTTTATTCACCTTTCTTGCATCAGCTGCCTAACAATTAGGCAGACGACAGCACAAGCACGGGTCAGTTTGCGGGGCTAACTGGGTGTCACATGTTGCCTCTCTAGCTGATCAAAGATGAGATCTCACCATGAAGTTCATAAACTTAAAGTTTTAAAAAGTTTTAAACTATGAACACGGTTTACACCTGATTCTGTGTTCATGCTGACATACAATTATATTATATTATTGGAACAATTTCAAAGTGAAACATCTTAAAATTGACATATTATAGAAATATTTCAGTACAACAATGCAATTAAGGTATATCCATATAGTGTTGAACTGAAATATTTCTCCTTATTATAAATAATTAATCATGCTCTATTACCTTAATTTTCATTTTTAATTTCGATCATAAGAGGAGATATGCTGATGGTGAATCATTACGCAATTGAATGAATCATAATGTATTTACGAGATCAGAGAAATTTTTATGTTCTCCACCTGATATTACGAACTAATTTTTATGGCCCCTGAAGGTTGGTAATAACGAGCTTTGACTGTATGTTCATCCAGGACTGAGAAAATGCTTGGCGTGGTAACATTTGTGTGTAAAATAAATAGTACTGCCAGCTCATTAAAGCTTTGAGGATAAACCCAGGAAGCCTTCCTCATTGCAATCACTACAATGTTTCAGTTAACACCTCTCTGACTCCTTCAGCCTCTCCATATTGTTATATTGTTCAGTTTGTGTGTGTGTGTTTTTGTTTTTGTTTTTGTTCTTTTCTTTTTTTTTTCTTCTTTTTTTTTTGTTATTGCTATTGTTATTGGTTGTTTTTTTTTACAATAAATAAATAGCATTATGTGGTTATGATAAAAAATACACCAAATATATGTTACATTGTTGCTGTGTAAGTCATCCATTGTATTATAGGCTAGTTGAGTTTGTCAGGGCATTGTTAAGGAAATTTTTACAGATTGTAATTTTCAATGTTTTTTGCTCGGACCTTTATTTATTGCACCGATTACAGTCAGACCCCGTTAATCCGCTGTCATGTAATCCGCCCTTTTCGTAATCCGCCCTAAAATCTCAGGGACGAATCGTTTGTAATGTTAATTGTGTCATGTAATCCGTCCTTTTCGTTAATCCGACTCCAACCACGATTCTAGGGAACAAATCTACACTTTACCATTGTAAATAACACATGTTATCCGCCCTCCAAATAGCGTGTCGAAAACGAACATCAGCCAAGACACATCAATTGTCTGCGATTTCTTTGAAGTCAAGTCAGTTTAACAACAAACGGCGCCTCCCTGTTTGTTTAACGCTTAACAAGTTAATTAAACAAAGCGAATCAATCATAGGCGAAAATTCTTACAGTCTTTCATTTAATTGGCCGCTGGGTTAAGCGATGTTAAGGAGCGGAACGAATGAGATGACGAAGTTGTGAATGGAGATCAATCGAGTGGAGAAGCGAGTGGATCTGAGCCGGCAATGGAAGTCTTGGCAGAAAAGCGAGGCAGCACGTGCGCGCATTAATACTATACATGTATTTCGAGACATTGGAGGAGTCGGAGGCAGCGAAGCAAGAAAATAGAGATGAACTACATGGATTGGGCGTGGTGGAACGGCTTATCACAAGCAGACAACCATCATTGATTTAAAAAAAAAAAATCTTTTCTTGACCTCATGTGATCGTTTGTGAGATCCTTTTTATCTCCAACTTCAAACCTTATGATATATGCTACAACGTTAATGCATTACAAGGGTTTTGGGGGTTCTAGAATGACACAAATTTCATCAATTTGTGGTCTAAAATGTAATCTGCCCTTTTCGTTAATCCGCCAGTTTCCTTGGGAACGGAGGAGGGTGGATTAACAGGGTCTGACTGTATTCACTATTAGACATAGATTCATAACATAAAATCCCCCAGAAACATTTCATGTGCGTCTAATTTTCATTGTGGATAGTGACTGTGAATATAGTGAATATTTCAAATGGCGGAAAAATTTATCAGCACAGCTGACTTGACTTGAGGTAAATCATCAGGTCATTATTGTTTATTTGGAGCACATATACCTACCCACAATTTCCTTCGTCTTTGTAATTTCAAATTCTTTAAGAACATTTTTATTTTCATAAATATTATGATGTCTTATATTTGATCTTATCATATCTAAATTTAAGATGCATAGATGAAATCCATCTTTCATACACCAAAGGTCATCTTTCAACATAACTCTCCTGTTGATCCCTGTATCCTTGGGTCAGATCATTCTCTGGTTGAGAGTGGAATCTTAGGTGACACACACAAGGCAACAAGTGATAATCACTGGTTTGCTGATTGTGAAGTACCAAATCTTCAAACAGAACAAAATTAACCTGAGTAATGCCAATTATTGTACAAAGCACAAACTGTTTTATCAAATGCAGTTGAGATTATTTCATCATAGTGTCTTTCACAGTTGGCTCACATTGTGTTCAGACACTTCAGAGAGAAAATCAATAAACAAAGAATGGTGGGTTTCTTGACTCAACAAATTATCAAACCATTAATCAATGTTATGCATGTTGATGACGTGTTTGAACTGTCAAAGGCAAAGGTGATCAAAATAAATAAAGAACTGGAACATGAAGTGATTTTCCTCTGACTAAAAATAAAACACAAATCAATATCCCTCACATAAACGAACGTCATTTGACATTATAAAATGTTGTGACCAGGTGATAGAATTTAATCCATTTAATTTATTAGAGTGGTTTTTTTCTGACTTAAAACACAAATCAATACCCCTCACATAAACGAACATCATTTGACATTATAAAATGTGGTGACCAAGTGATGGGATTTAATCCATTTTATTACAGCAGATTTTATTATTGGCTTGCTGGCTCGTCCAGCTGAGTAATTTTGTCATGATATGGCTTCACACTTTAATCAGGGTAATGACTGGATAGCCACGGCTGAGTAGTAGATAATGGTCTGAAGATGAACTTCAAGTTTATATACAAGCATCTAGAATTGAGTAATATGCAACCATTTGCACCAATTTACTTCTACATGTTGCCTTGCCTTGTCTTGCCTGTCTCTTAATTTTCGTTGGAATCGTACAGGCATGAAGTTGAGTTGTGGTCTACCAGTACCCTCCATCACTCTGTATATAATATGTATATATCTCTCTTCATTTCATCTCAGAATAGAAAACGCATCCTTAATAATTATTGAGAAATCATAATTTTAACATATACAAATAGATGCAATATAAACAGGTCTGTTGATTGGAACACTGTTTTAATGTTTCATGGTATACTAGGTTTGACAAAACACAACAAATAAGACAACAATTGGCATGAATATTTGGTAATTATAACAATGGAGTTGATCAATTCTTCATAGAATTAGATGCATTATTGTTACGATGGAAGAGCTGCATGCCAGCCATCCTTCAATTTAGTACTAAGATCCATTCGTATTTGTTCCATGTTCTCTTCATCAGCAATGTTAACCATTTCATTTGGGTCAATATCATGGTCATATAACTCAACAGCACAAGGGCTGTCCCAATCAGGCCCAACCTCTTTAGCATAATTGTATGATACCCATTCAGTATACCTGTACTTAGCAGTTCTCATGCTATACCCCATGCAAAACTCCTCTCCTGCTCCCAAATATTTCGGGTATTGAAAAAAAACTCTTTCCTTCCAGTTTGTCTGTTTATCATAAATTAGAGGCACCAAACTGGATCCCTCGGTGCACAAGCTGATACCTTTGCTTCCTCCATGTCTTGGACAGATTGGCAGTGGGTTGAAGCCAGCCAGTTCAACCAGTGTAGGGAACAAATCGACAAATTCAACTAGTTTTTCTGTGAATCGACCATTATCGGTTTCTCCGGGAACACTTATCATCATGGGTGAGTTGTTTGCAACCTCAAAGTTAGTGTTTTTGCCAATAATACTTTGCTCACCAAGATGGTATCCATGATCCCCAATGAAGCTTACAATTGTGTTGTTAGATAAGCCAAGATCTTCTAGTTCTTGCAAAATTTCTCCAAGTAAACTATCAATGTAAGTGACACTGCTGTAGTACCCACGGCGCAACTCTATGATAGTTTCCTCCGAAAATGTGTGATTAAAGCCCCACCCTTGAGGTGGTGCGTATTTGGCTCTTCCAGAAACTTCATTGCTAGGAGCCCAAGCAACTCTAGGTAGATTTTCTGGAACATATGGATTGATAGGCTGGGATATGCTGTTCTTGGGGTAGAACTTCAGAAACGATTCCGGGAAAACAAAGGGAAGATGTGGTTTTTTCATCCCAACTGCCATGAAGAAAGGTTGCTCACCGCTTAAGGCTTTGTCTGCGACACGGTACAACGCTTTTTTGGCATGCATAGTTACAAATTCATCTAACAATGGTCGTCCATTCCTCTCATCATCACCCACTGGGTGGAACAACTTTGATGACTCGTCAAAGAAGTCCTGACTGCCCACTCGAAGTGTCGGTTCAGACCATGAATAATCATCATCACTGTCACCAACGGTATTGAGGAGATGGAAGACTTTCCCCATGCCCAGTGTGTGGTAGCCAGCTTGTTTGAAATATTGAGGCATTGTGACAACATTTGGAATATTTTGTCTCACAAAGACGCTGTTGTTGTGAACCATGGTTGTCTCTGGACGACGACTGGTCAAAAAAGACGCTCGGCTAGGATTGCACCAAGACTGCTGGCAATATGCTTTTTTGAACAGTAAACTCTTAGATGCAAGTTTATCCAAATTTGGAGTTTTCATTTGTGAATTAATCCATGGTGTGTCTTTATAGGCACCGATCTCTGGACGCATGTCATCAGCAATTAGGAATAGGAAATTCGGAAGTGGTTTTTTCGTGCTCTCTGCTGCATAATCAGCTTCAAATTGTTCCTCATTTCCTTTCTTCACTTCCACAAATTCTGGAGCTAATGCAGTATTTGTTGTATTGCCAACCTCATGTGGTAGCTTATCACTCTTTTTTACTTCCTCAAATTCGTTAGCTGCTGCAGTCTTTGTATCAGTTCCAAATCGTTGTTCATGGCTCTCCTTTGCTTCGGACGATTCTTGATCTGTGATGGCGGGTACAGGATTCAGATTAACCATTCCACTGTTAGCGCTAGATTTAATTGAGGTTAGACCAGCCAACCTAAAGAAAACAAACAAGGCCACTATAGCCAACAGAATGATGCCTAGAATCCAGCCCCGAAGGCATCTTGGTGTCTTTACAGCTACAGACATGTTGCTGGTATATCCAAAGAACACATCACACTAATGGCTTTTGTTTGTCGTCAAGAAGCAGCTGTTAATGATTCTTTCCATTTAATTACAACACGACATTTAACTATGGGCAGTCATTCATAAACTGGCTAATCAATAAATCATGTGAACAGGTGAACTTGACTTCCATTTTGGACACAAAATGAATTCTTGGATCAAAATGAAAAGATTGTAGGAGGTGTTTAGGTGAACAAATATGCTACATTGCTTGATGAATGGTCCTGTAAATCTCAACACCTGCATATTCCTTGCATAATAGGCTAATGATTTATTGAAGGCTTCTACATGTGATTGCTATGCTAAATCTAATTATGTTTCCCAGTGTTCAGAAATTATATATTTAAAGGTATGACATAATAGTGAGAGTTAATAATTGTGGACTGAATATTGTTATGTGTGCATTGACACCACTTGCAATAATGTAATCTGACGCCCTAGTTAAGGAGATCCAATCAAAAGATCTTGATTAAATCAAATAATACTTGGCAAATATTTTAGGTAACTCTTCATATTTTCGTTCAGTCTCAGTTGTGAATTTCTGACTGACCTAAAACTATTCATTACGCACTAATACGACACTGGGCGATTTTGCTTTATTAATCAATAAGTGGTGATGGAGAATATTAAGGTAATAAATCTAAAGTTTAATCCACGCTTCCTGTATGATTATATTGATTCCTGCATTTACAATGGAGTTTATGAGAAAAAAAAGTCATGTACATTGAAATTGAAACACAATCCACATTGTGTAAATGCCTTTGCACTTGTACATACAGTTAATGTGCGGAATTCACATATACATTTAGTTCATTGAGCTGAATCATGTTTTCATTGGTCTCATCTCAAAGGTCAGGAAATATCAAATTATTTTTTTTTTTGTATCTCAGGTGTCCAGAGCATAAAATTAATTTTGTGTTAAAGGTCAACACAAATGAAAATTGAAATCTCAGGCCTTCTTTTGGGGACAGCATATATTATAGGTATTCTCCTTAATTTAGGTTTTTTGTTACTTCAAGAAGCTGCACAAAAATATTCAGAGTTTCCTATCCCACTTTCTTAGGGGGTTACACTCTTCTCTTTGATCTAAAAATCCTGGAGATATTGGTCCATAAACGATTGTATGATTATACTTACTCACCCTCATCAGATTTGCTTCCAACAAGGCAGAAACACAACCCAAGCACTGGTATCCATAGTCGACAGAATCAACAGAGCATTTGAGCAGGGCGAAGTCACCACAGCTTGACTTTCAAAAGACATTTGACACCATACAACATACAAATCTTCTCTCAAAGCTTTTGAGGTATGGAATTCGCGACATCCCTAACTGTTGGTTCACTAACTACTTATCGGGTCGTCAACAGGTAATTTTTAATGTCTGTACTTCCAACAGTGATTCATTTTCTTGTGAGGTTTCTCAAGATTCCATCCTAGGTCCCTTATTGTTTTTGTTATACATTAACAAAGTCACTTCTGTCTCTGAACATATGCATTTTACTCTCTTTGCTGATGATACTAATGCTCCCAATGCCAATGCAGCAAAAACTAGTATGAACAAAAATAAAGGCGACCTAACATCTGGCTCGTCGCCAATCGGTTGGTGCTTAATCTCAGGAAGGCGAGGTGAATCGCTTTTTTGGCTTCACACCAATCTATTGAACACTCTGATATATCATTGAACAATTAAATAATTGAATGCGGGAATCATGTAACATTCCTCGTTTGATTCTAGATAAGAACTTGAGATGGGACTGTCATATCTCATACACCAGATCCAAAATAGCACGTAGCATTGGTGTTCACCAAAATGTCTAAATTCTTTCAAAAATCTACCATCAGAACACTATATTTTCCCTTGTGTACTCGAAACTTAATCTACTGCATACTGCAAATAATGACATTGTCAAGTTATAGAGAACACAAACACTGTTGATCTATTTCTGTCTACTCAAATTTTTACCATCATACAAACGTATTAAAGAGCTTGTATTATTCTATAATTTTATAAAAAAATGTCTACCGTGCTATTTAAATGGAAACTATATTTCCTTCATGGAACCAAACCATGATTATGGTACTCGTAATCATGCTAAATTGCTCGTCCCTCGGTTTCGGCATGAGTACTTTCGTCAAAATTGTCAAAAACTCTAACTATAAAGAACTCACCACCATATGTACCCAATAAAATATTTACCCATTCAATAAAAGGTTTTAGCCATTAAAGTAATGCAAATCAATAATTATCCTGAAACATGTACGATCATAAATTGCTTCATATGTAATGATAATAACAATATTTGATTTCCTATTCTTATTTTTAACCTTTGTGTATGTTGCTGTTGCTTGTATTGTTATGTTTTATTCATTATGATTCATTTGACATAAATTATGTAATAATTATTTCATTACATGAATTTTCGTCTTTATCGTCACAGTTTTTCTCTTTTCGTCTTTTTGTTTTTCATTTGTTCATTTTGGTTATTTGTTTCAGTTCTCTTAATTTTTGCATTTATCCTGTTTGTTTGTTTTTTGTTTTTGTTTTTGTTTTTCGTTTTTTGTTTTCTCTTCTTTTTCTTTATTTTTCTTTCAAGTGGTTGGCGTGCCAGTGGTCGAAAGACCATTACGCCAGTCTCTTGGTTAGTTATCTATTCACTGTTTACTTTTTTCTTTGCTTTTTTTATTGCAATAAATGTTTTTGTCTGTCTGCCTGTCTATTATAATCACATCTTGTTATCTAATTTTTGTTGTTGTTGAAATAATTATGCTTTCTTCTGTATTCAATTCCATGTTTTCTTTTGTCATAAGTCAATAATGGATTGAATGATTTAATATATATACAGATGTGACAATGGAAATGCAACATGAGATGATCAATGAGTAGATGAACCCATGAGACGATGTCCGAGAATAGCACTAGTCATGGTTGGTTGGGCGAAGTGGCACTTCTTCAAACAACATCTCGGACCTCTGTCATTGAGACGTTGCAACAAGCTACGAAGGTTATTCAAGATGTTCTTCTGAGTTATTACCACTGACAAGGATATCGTCAAAGTAAATAGCTACACCAAAGAGATCTTCTGTTAGTTGCTCCATAATTTCCTGAAAATAACCAGGAGCTGAGGTGATACCAAATGGAAGTCACTTCTATAGGACGCTTCTCAAACTTTGGACCAAGTGAGTGAGTGATTGGGGTTTTACGGCTCCACCCAACCTGTTCGGGTGATACGGGCACCAGAACAGAAGGCCCGGGACCGGGGTTTCCCCCTACTCTTATCGATAAATCCCAAGGGTTCTTTATCCTGCATACCACCATAGACAGTAGTACACAGCGCCCGGCCTTGTTACGCAGTTGAGCAGCACTGCAGAGTCACCGAAGAATTACAATTGTAATTCACAATCATAACGCCCGTGGCCTGATCGGGTCTCGAACCCGGGACCTCGACCCCCACTGTCGGCATAGGATTGTAGTCAGCGGTTTAACCCACTGCGCTATCCGGTGCCCCTTTGGACCAAGTGGAATCTGGTTGTAGGCATTGGCGAGGTCGATCTTTGTGTATCCATATCCACCAGAAAGCTTGTGCATCAGTCATTTGGGTAAAGGCATTGGGTGACGATGTGGCTCCAACTGTGGATTCGCTGTGACGGAATAGTCGCCACAGACTCTGAGTTTGGCCTTTGCTTGTCCCGGAAGTATTGCTTTCTTGATCGGAACGACTGAAGTGCCATAGGTGTTGAATTGTGTCCTCTCCCACACACCTCTTTTGATTCCTGCTTCATACGCTTGTACCAGATCATCTTGTATCACAAGCCGAACTGTACGTGTCTTGTGGAAAACTGATTTGACTTTGTCCTTGAACTTGATTTCCAACTCCAAATTCTTCATGACTCCCAATCCTTCTTTGAACAGATTCGGAAACTTGTCACATAAATTCTTGCATGCCTGCTGCAAGGCAGCATCTGGCTTGGTTTCAAGTACTTTGTTGATCCCAATTCTGGATGACTGCTGCAACAGAGCATCGATTGAAATGTTGAGCTGCTTCACTGCAGTTTGACCTAATAGATTCAGTTTGGGTTGTTTGGGTATATGTTAAAATCGAGAGACATCGGCGGCTTGGAAGGAGTCTGGGCTTGCACTCTGATGCTCCGCACCAGCGACAGAAGATGCTGACTTGCTGATCAATATTCAGTGGTGACAGATTGTGGAGGTGGAGACCCAATACTGGACCACGATGCTTAACCAAAGAAGCTGCCAGCTGACCCTGTGTCCACTTAAAACATTTCCTGTTCACTGATGCTCAGCAACTGACTTAGCTTAGAGCATTTTTGGCGATGAATAGAAGGTTTCCATGGTAACGAAAAGAGAAAGACGCAATTTCAAATTTCTCTTCTTGTTTTTGGATAAAATTGTGAATTTATCACGTCAGATTGGAATTCTGGAAGTGGAAACTATAAAATCTCTATTCCTCTTCTATCATAGAACATTTGGACACTCTATTCATACCTGGATCATGATCTGGTGCTGCTCAGTGGCGACAAGACTACAAGTCATCATACTCACCATACTCATCACCAGTTTCATTGTAATGCAAAGATGAAACGAAAAGCTTACACAGGGCAAGAACTGATTGCTCTCAGAGATAAGAATGTGAAAACCACTACTGAAAAAAGAACAATTAAACTTGCATAAAAGATCATGCAAGATCAGCGTCATCCACTAAATCGTCAGTAGAAGCTGCTACCACCTGAAAGAAGACTGTCAAATCCAAGAATTTGAACAGCTCGCTTCAAGAGAACTTTCATCCCTTCATCAATCATTTTAATTAATTCTTGTAGCCAAACACAACCATTTGGGCATTAAATGTTATTTTAATGAACATTTGCCTTTACAGTTTACTTTGTTGTTTGCTGTCCGAGATGCTGCTGCCTTCTTTCTGCACACTTGCTCAAGATGACACTTGATTCCACAATGATTGCAGGTGCTGTCCTTCAAACGACATTTTCCTCTGTGCGCGCCTTGCTGCATCGCTTGCAAACAGTTGTGGTCAGCGTTGATTTCTGCTTCGTCATCTGGTGTATCGGAAGTGGCTTCATTCCCTGTGCAATTTTTTTTGGTGAAGGTTGCTGCGTCTTCCATTGCCATGGCAATTATGAAGGCTTTGGTGAAAGTTAGCGCATCACCCATGACCTTGAACAAAGCCTTCAAGGTGACACTTGATTCCACAATGATTGCAGGTGCTGTCCTTCAAACGACATTTTCCTCTGTGCGCGCCTTGCTGCATCGCTTGCAAACAGTTGTGGTCAGCGTTGATTTCTGCTTCGTCATCTGGTGTATCGGAAGTGGCTTCATTCCCTGTGCAATTTTTTTTTGGTGAAGGTTGCTGCGTCTTCCATTGCCATGGCAATTATGAAGGCTTTGGTGAAAGTTAGTGCATCACCCATGACCTTGAACAAAGCCTTCAATACAGCTTCGTTGGACACAAAGCACATGAACTGCATCACCGTGGCATCATCCAGGGGATTCTTGATGGACATGAAATCACACGTGGTTGCCTCATGTCGAATTCTTGCTGCCAGTTCAGGGATCATTTCACCCAGCTTCCTGTTGAGGTCGCACCAAAACCGGAAATGCCCTCGAACCTTAAATCTTGTTGGGTTGAACTGCTCTTCTATAAGACTTCATGTCGAATTCTTGCTGCCAGTTCAGGGATCATTTCACCCGGCTTCCTGTTGAGGTCGCTCTAAAACCAGAAATGCCCTCGAACCACAAATCTTGTTGGGTTGAACTGCTCTTCCATAAGACCTTCCATCTCAGTCATGCTCAACTTACGGTTCGTTTTGCTTGGAGTCAGCTTGGTTGCCTGGTTCAACAGCATCTTGTAAATTACTCCAGTCTGTGTTTTAAGAAATACATGCGAGTACTTTTCCTGAGGAATAGAATGAGCGGGGATGAACATTTTGAAACATTCCAGTTAATCCGGCCACAATTCTGTGGTCGAATGAAAGCTTTCAAAGATGGCCGCGAAGCAGATGACGACTCCATCTGGCTGCTTCTCGCGTTCTTCAGGGCTTCCATGAGCGCTGTCACTTGAGCTGCTTGCTGAACTACGACGATTTTCACTTGTTCCATTACTCACAATCAATAATTCAACATAAACATAAACATAATCATCATAATGCTATGCAATGCACACTTGAGAACGAAATAATCTGATTTTGAACAATCAAATGCATATTAGCACATAAGTTGGTAAGACTATTCAATAATTTTGTTTTGTATCCGTTTTTAATGTTGAATTGAGTGAGAATCAGTGATATTGAACATATTGTGATAATTTATTCACTCTATAACTGATTTATCATCATCATATTCTTATGATTATGAATTGTGAATTACAATTGTGATTCTTCAGTGATTCTGTAGTGCTGCCTAACTGCGTAACAAGGCTGGGCACTGTGTACTACGTGATGCGTGATGCGTGTTTGGGTTTTACGGCTCCACCCAAACCAATCGGATGACATACCTACATACCACCATAGACAGTAGTACACAGTGTACTACTGTCTATGGTGATATGCAGGATAAAGAACCCTTGGGATTTATTGATAAGAGTAGGGGGAAACCCCGGTCCCAGGCCTTCTGTTCTGGCGCCCGTATTATCCGATTGGTTTGGGTGGAGTCGTAAAACTCCAATCACTCACCCACTCACATTCACGCAAATAATCGCTGTGTGATACATTTAAGAGGGGATTAAAACCACAAATTCCATTCACTAGAATTTTTAGAATCGAATCATAAAACGTACAAATCGAATATTATTTTCAGCTCTACTGATTCAGGCTGCATTCTATTTTTAGAATAGTGGCATCAAAATTGTACATTGGCAATTGGGAGTTCCGCTAACTTCCACGGCATCGCAATGGTTTGCGACGTGTTCGAAATATCCAGTAAGTAAAAGATTTATTCAGAATAGAATGATATATTCTCAGCTCATTACTGAACTGCAGTACTTACACTTAACCAGTTAACTGCATATATATATATTTCTACGCGAAAACTCTTGTCTGAATAGTCGCGTTATGATCATCAAGTTGCGCTGCTATACCCCGAAAATTGTACTTATAACTATATTTACTGGTAAATTTAATAATATTTAACCTCAAATCCACCATTACACCATCAATGGTGTAATATTGTCGTATCATGTAAATCTCTTCTTTTTAGTTGCCTGATGTGGAAACATAGCGCATTAGGTGCGTTATGATGACGACATTCCCCAAGCTGCTTCTTTGCCTGACAGTCATAACGGTCTTCGTGGTACTGCTGCTCGCTCTCTACTCCCAACCATGGACAGCAACCCAGCCTGGCAAACAGATTAAATACGTTGTCAACACTCCTGGATGCAATATCGTCGATGTCGATCCGTTTGACGAGGCCGTCCAACATATGGTTCGCAAGTTGGACCCGCTTCAATGTAACGCTACAACCGCCTTGACGTACATCGAAGGCTCAATGCTACGGATCAACCGCTCAGTTCTAAATGCTCATTACGCTCACAGAGGCTTCTCACACTGCGAATACCAAGCGATTCATCGACCTCAAGCACCCTCTGATGATAGGTTTGTGTACGGGGAACTGATTGAGATATTGACTGATTCACTTATCAAGGATGAGTTCATTCGCATCTCGTGTATGGCGAATGATTCATTGATGATGTATACCAACTTTCACACTGTCATTCAGCACAGGACGAAAAGCGGAAATCTCAAAGATAATAACGTGATCATGGTTGGTGTGGATTCCGTCTCTCGCTTGAATTTTATTCGTCAATTTCCAAAGACTCGGCGGTTCATGTTGGAGATGCTAGGTGGCGTTGAATACAAGGGTTACAACAAAGTTGATGATAACACATTTGTTAATCTTGTGCCGATGTTCAGTGGGAAGTTTGTTAAAGAACTGGATTGGGATGAAGTATTGAACAAGCCTTTCGATGACGTTCCTTTCATCTGGAAGAATTTCTCACAAAAAGGATACGTTACAGCAATTGCAGAAGACGCTCCTAATATCGCCATTTTCAATTACGATAAACCCGGCTTTCACCATCCTCCAACTGACCACTACCTGAGACCCTTCAGCCTCGCTCTGGAGGACCACCGGTCACTGTGGAACACGAACCACGATTGCTTCGGCCCGACCCTTGAAAGCGATATCGTACTGAATTATGTCGAGCAATTCATCTCGCACTACGAGGGCAGCGTTCCATTCTGGGTGCTCGCTTTCATCACTCGCTTGACTCACGACAACATCCACAAAGCGAGTTTAGCCGATGATTCATATTTAAATTTCTTCCGGAATTTGCATAAAAATGGACGACTTAAGAACGCATTTGTTATCTTCTTCAGCGACCATGGAATGCGCTTTGGAGAAATTCGGGAAACATCCATCGGGAAACTAGAGGAGCGTCTGCCCTTCCTGTATGTCGCTGTACCTGAGGCTTTTAAATCAACTCAGCCCAAGCAATACCAGAACCTTATTACCAACAGTGAACGACTCACGACTCCGTTTGATATCTATGAAGTCCTCTCCTTCATTGTGAATGCAGATAAACCGCTAAAATATGAAAATCCTTTGCGACAGAGAGGAATGAATCTGTTTTGTGAGATTTCACCTGAGAGAACTTGTGAGGATGCTGGGATTGACGCTCACTGGTGCACATGTTACGGGCAGGAAGTGGTCGATCCTGCCTCCGAGGAGATACAGACAGCGGTTGCGTTCCTCGTGCGTTACATCAACAGGAAATTAGAAGTTCACCACGGATTGTGTGAAGTTTTGTCGCTGGAAGCTGTGACGGATGCGAGGAAGATCAGCTCCGAAGCTTCGCAGTTTCTGTTGACGTTTAAAACTCAACCTGGAGGAGCTTTATTTGAAGCAACCGTTTTCCTCAGAGGAGATGGCACCAGTGCGATATCAGGTGATATCAGCAGAATTAACGCTTACGGTGATCAATCCATGTGCATTGAGAATCACGGACACAAGAAATTTTGCATGTGTACATGATTTCATTTTTTAGCGAATATTCAGTGAATTGATATTTTTATATATTAAATATTAAATGAGAGATAAATTTGTTTTGGATAGCAACCATTGTGGACGATTTTATTCATGCTATGAAGATTTTTCACAAAGAAAATATATTCTTTAAAAGCATTTACAAAGTACAATTGCAAGCACAAACACAAAATAATTTCTTTGTACCCACAGATTCAGAAATTTGAACATTATTCAGAATTATTACTTTGAATTTTCAGGTAAAAACATCGAGAAAAGATTGCAAGTTAGTAAAAGAGATCAAATTTCTTATATTTAAAAAAGATCCTCTTTGAATTAATTCCCTGTGAGAAGGTGAATAAAAAATGCAGTTGAAATAGAGCTGAAAAAAAAGCAACACATCCAACAAAACAGATTTGAAGCAATTAGAAAACTTAAACATGGAATGTATACGAAATTATATGAACATGGTACACCAAAAGTTGCATCTAGGTTTGGTCCCTTCTTTAAAAATACAAATTTGATATAATCAATCATATAAAAATAATAGTTCAGAGATAGATGCCTTGAAATGTATGTCGTGACCATCAGAAAAAATACTACAGACAACGATGGTCTTTGGACCAAGTAGATACGAGAAGAGGAGGGAGTGTAACCGTTATCAAAAATAACAGATAAGTAAATTCAAATAGATCAAATAGAAAGTACAATTGAGCGATGAATATATTTTCAACAGCAAACAAACAACAAACTGCAGTGAAAGCCCTGGGATACAATGCAAGAAATGAAGAAATTAATTTTTTTATCCTAATTATAAGTAGTAATTTTCATAAGCTTTCCACTGGATGCACTCCCACTTTGGTGCCTTTCGTTTTAGAAGACCCTTTATCCGATTCTGCCGGAGCGGTTCCTTCGGTCAGCTGGAGTGACCGTGTGCTCTGACCCCATGCCTTGACCACTATGTCCTTGAAGTACTCACCCCAACCAACACTCTTGTACTGGTCAAGTTTAGCGCCAGCGGATGAGAGAACTTCAATGATCTCTTCATGGCCGTTCTGGTGGGCAAGCTGGATGGGCGTGATGCCTGACTTGGAGCGCTGATTACAGTGGCTTCCCGCTTTGATGAGGAACTCAACGACCTTTCGATGACCGTTCAAACAAGCGACATGCAACGGAATGAAGCCGTGATCATCTGAGACGTCAACGTTAGCACTGTTGAACAGCAGCATTTGCACGACTTCCAGATCGCCGCGCTGACTAGCAGTGTACAGACACGTGTAACCCTCCGTGGTCTGCATGTCGACATCCGCCCCATTGATGATGAGCTCCTCTGCGATCACAATGTGGCCGTTCTGCACAGCAAGAAACAGCGAACTCACTCCTGATTCGTCCACTGTGTTGACGTCAGCCCCAGCAGCTATTAGCATCTGCACCACATTGAAGTTTCCGTACTGACAAGCAAAGAAGAGCGGAGACCATCCGGCATCATCCTGGATGTTCACCATCGCTCCCTTGGCCAGCAGCAGTCCAACCATCTCCTCATTTCCATTCTGCGCAGCGATGTGAAGCGAAGAGAAGCCATCCTGAACCTGCAAGTTGATGTCAGCGCCAGATTTCAGCAGCATCATCACCAGCTTTTTCTGCCCATTTTTCGTGGCAAAATAAAGCGAGTTAATCTGGTCATGCGTGTCCAAATTGACGTTAGCACCCGCTTTGACTAACTCCTTGACCACATCTTCATGTCCCTGATCACACGCAATATGCAGAGCACTGATACCGGTCACTTCCTGGATGTCCAGCTTGGCTTCCTTACTGACTAGCAGTTTAACAACGTTCACGTGGCCCTTCTGTGAGGCCAGTAACAGCGGTGTGTAGCCCTCGGTGGTTTGCGCATTCACTTCAATGCCAGCGTCAATTAGACACTCACATATGGACACTCGGTTCTCCTGTGCTGCGTAGTGAAGAGCACTCCAGCCGTTGGAATCCATCTTGTTGATGCGAGCGCTGTTGTCGAGGAGCAGCTCCACGATGTCCAAATGTCCGTTCTGGGCAGCGATGTGCAGAGGACGACAGCCCTGGTTCTCCGGGAGATTGATGTCGGCATTCTTCTCAATCAGCAGCTTCACCATCTCCATCTGTCCATCTTGCGCTGCGATGTAAGCGCACGTGAATCCATGGTACGTCTTGCGGTTGATCTCCACGTCTGCCTCCAAGAGAGACTCCAGCGCCTCCAGGTGGCCGTTCTGCGAAGCAGCGTGAAGAGGCGACCAACCGAGGTAGTCGACCAAGCAGCCGTCTGCTCCCAGCGCTAACAGACACTGGATGCTAGCAACGCTGCCATTCAAGGCGGAGATGAACATCGGAGTCTGGCCATCCGCATTCTGACTGTTGAGATTAGCGCCCGCTTTGTGTAGAACCTCAATATGGGCAACAAGGTCATTCTCCGCGCAATAGTGGAGCGCAGTCCATCCCTCCACATCCTGGAAGTTGATCGCGGCTCCTTCACCGATCAGTGACTTCAAGATGTTGATATTTGGCAGCTGGCAAGCAGCGTGCAAAGGACACAGTCCCTCCTCTTCCTCCCTTTGATTGGGGGAGGCGCTATTGGCCAGGAGGATTTTGACCACCTCTGCCTGCTGGTTCTGCGTGGCGATGTGGAGGCTGGTGTGCCCATCTTTGGTCCTTACGTCCGGGTCAGTTCCAAGCGAGAGCATCTCGGCCACAACTTCTGAGTGACCGTTCTGCGCTGCGTGGTGAAGCGCTGACCATCCAGCCTCATCCAGCTGATTGCGCTGAGCGCCGTGCGAGATGAGCAGCCGCACTGCCTCTGTGTGACCGTTCTCTGCAGCCACGTGGAGCGCTGTGTAACCCTCCTCTGTGCACACGTTGATCTGAGCTCCGTGCGCAAGAAGCAGCTCCATGATGTCAACAAAAGAATCCTGCGCACAGAAGTGCAACGGACACCAGGACGTGCTCTTCACAGGGAGGTCAGGATCCGCTTGCGAGATCAGTAAAACTTCAACGACACTAAAATTCCCCGTTTGACACGCAACATGCAAAGGAGCACAGCCGTCCTCTTCCGTTAAATTAATGTCCGCTTTATTTTCAATCAACAATTTTGCTACATCTTGATGCCCATTCTGAGCGGTCAGATAGAGGGCACTGATTCCTTCCTTGTTGCACGTGTTCACATTCGCCCCTGCCTCCAGAAGGAGCTTGGCCGCGTTGAAGTTTCCCTTGTCGCAGGCCGTGTGCAGCGGAGGCCAGCCGTCCTCATCCGTCAGCTTGAAATCTGCTCCTCTTTTGAGCAGCGTTTTCACGACGTCATCTTTGGCCGCCTGCGCTGCCAGATACAGCGCAGTGTAGCTCTCTTGGGTCGTGGAGTCGATCAGCGCACGGTTGCTGAGCAGGATTTCGGTGACGGTCGTGTGTCCAGCAGACGCCGCGTAGTGAAGTGGACACCACTTCTCCCGGTCACGGACATTTGGGTCCGCTCCCGCTGCCAGCAGAGTCACCGCGATTGCTTCGTGACCTTGGGAGCAGGCGCAGTGCAGAGGAGCCCAGCCACCGGCCGAATTCTTAGCGTCCACATTCGCTTCATGCTTAATAAACAGCTCCACCAGATCCAAGTGACCAAGGTCAGCTGCCAGAGTGAATGCTGACCATCCATCTGGGTCAATTTTGGTCAAAAGTTCCTTCGCTCTCTCAGCAAATCTCTCGATTCCAATCTCCACGGTTTCAATGTCATTCTGTCGAACGAGTTGAATGAAGTCCAAGAGAATGCTGTCTCCATCACTCTCAGAGTCTGAATCATTTGAGCGAAGGTCATACTCTGACTCACTGTCTCCCATTTTGCTCAAATCTGAAAGAAAAACAGAAAATAAACATTTAATAATACTCACAATTATGGCAAAAAATTAAATGTGTCACCTGAAATCATTGAAAGGTAAATTTCTCATCGCCGTCATTTTGTCCTGAACACAAACAGACAATCAATATCGAATGAATATTGCATCCGGTAACAGATGTCTATCATGATAAAAATGCCCAATACTGCATAATGCTAATTTATTTCATAATATTCAATTATTTGGGAGATTGCCAAAGAATTAAATAATTGTGTGTGAACTGCGAATATTGAAATATTCCGAAGCAGAAGAAGTCAATAAATTGATTAGGAGACATCTGAATCAACAAATGATGCGATTATTCTCTCACATAAACCAATGAATATGAAATTGTGTATTGAAATCATATTTTATAATCTTAATTCATGCTATCGGTTAACAACAGCCATCAGCTTTTGGAAGATAATGTATCTTTTACCTCAATTTACCTTATAATTTCTTCACAAAAAGCTTGAAAAACTCAATGATAAATAATGACAAATAAATATTATATTCACTCATTCGATGAATCCAATTGAATGCACGGGTGAATTAGACAACATTTAAAACTAGGAAGAAATATTTATAATTATTGATGATAATTTGATACAAATTTACATTATTGCGAAAACGTCTGAACTATCTATATTTGAATGCGTGTGAATGCATAGTGATAACATGTCACCTGACATTTCAGTTATTACCAGCAGGACACCACGAGGAATACTCAGACAATCTTCTGGAATTTTGATAACATACACATTGCCTCGAGCTGAAAATTCCATAAATTTGAAAAAAAATCAAAAGAGGTTATTCGTCATTACATAAATCTGAAAAACTAAAGAAATTATTTTCTTCTTCTATCTGTGAATCTGAGCTTAACACTGTGATCACATAAATTAAAGAGAATAAATAAAGAAATAATGAAAGTAACACATACAAATACTGCTAAACTTTGGTTAGATAAACAAGATAAAAGAGAGCCCACACAATCTAGATGTGTTTGTACATAGTATGCATGGTTGTTGATAGGTTGTCCATTGGTCAGGACTTGGAAACCAGGAACTTGCTATTGATTTATTTATTACATAATTTTATTAATTATATTTCTCAGATCATCAAAAGATAATTAAAGAGCACACAACAAACAAAGCCCTGGGGCAAATAATGAAACAATAAAATAGGATATAAAAGGCAGCTGCATAGATGAATGCGATAGAGCATTTGAGGTGATGCTGAATGTCAGGTACTTTGATTGACATCTAGTGACTTATAATCAACATAATGACCAAAATATGATTATGCTCTGAATTAAACAATCATGCTGTAGGCCTACATACGTTGACACAGAATTTCAAAAACAGAGATTTCAAGTTGTAACAATATATGTTGTACATAATATAATTGTGATATTATTAATTCAATTAGATGATTAAAATTAAATCATTAAAAAACAATTACTGGTAAGTCAGTTTATTCAAATAGTCAATTCATCACCCTGAGCAAGTCATTGTATTGCAGAGGCATGGATTGATTGTATAATTGATGGTTCTTAATTAATATAATCTGGACATTAATTAGGCAGGGCATATTACTGATACTAATTAGGCCCTATATAATTCCACAAGTGTAACTGATCTGATTGTAATGTAGTGCATTTATGCAAACGGATATTTCAGGCACACTTGTGGGCTTAGGCCCTATACATTAGAATGATTAGGTCATAATTGAATACAGTTACTGAACAGTATCAGTGATTTGCAGTAATTAATATTAAATAATTGTCAGAAGTCTACAGAAATAGGTATAATTTTATGCTGCCGTTCACTGAGAATGAACATGTTATTCTAGACAAGTGTAAACTAAACATACTTCAAAACGAGATGATCTGGCAGCTCAATTGTCAACCACGAAATTATGAATTTTGAATGATTATTCGTACCTGGATTGAACCTTTATCAATCGATGATCACTTCCGAAATCACGAAATCGTCCAGTAAAACATCCCAGATGGAGCGTACGAAACCTGATCCCTCATAAAACGACGCGGAAAGAGTAAAGGGAAGCGTTGAATCGAATAAACTCCAAAAGCAGAAAGAGACCGAATATGGCACACCTGGTGACGTCATCGAGGGGCGTTATGATTCACAATCATTGAATGCGTTATGATTCTACAATCAGGAAGTGCGTTATGAATGCAGATCTTTCACCCAGAGAATTTTCCAAATTCTGGGCGGTCTCAGTAAACACCTAAGTCCCCAAATCCTTTGTGCCTCAAACGACATCTGTGTCAAGTTCAAGGTCGAGATAGATAGATAGAAGTTTTATTGCGGGACAACACAAATAGTGAAACAAAACAAATATGAAAAAAAGGCAAAAAAGGCAACAAAAAAAAAAAAAAAAGAAAAAAAAAAGAAAAAAGAAAAATAAAACCAAAAGGAATAATACAATGAATAGAAGTTTACGGAACAATTCTTTGCGAGGGCACATTAAACAAATCAGGTAAATTAAAACATAGATCAGCAAATAATTGCCGTTTGGCATCATTTATGGTACAGTCTTTTAACGCATGCTGTTCGTTTTGAACAACGAAACACTCAGGGCAAACTCTCTCTTCTGGTCGTTTTCTTAGCCATCGTCCACGTTCGATGGCAAGATTGTGAGAGGACAAGCGAAATCTTGTTGTCGTCAGTCTCGCGTGTTCTTTGACATTTAAGTCTGCATACATCTCACGTGTTTTCATTTCTGGGTTCATCAGGTTACAGTACGTGCGGTACTTGGTTCTTGTTGATGTTTTTGCTTTTTCTTTCAGGATTTGGTTTTCATGCATGGTCGTAATCACGTTGATCCAGGTTTCTGATGTATCGTGCACACGGTGTGTTTGCTGTCCGACACTTCTCTAAAGTAAACATGAGAGGGTCGTCAGTTAAATCAGATCTTTCGTCAATGAATTTCTCAAGGGTCTTCTTCTGCGAGGGCAGACCAGCTCCAATAAGACACAAATCTCCAGCGGTTGTTTTTCTGACTCCAAGCAGTGTTCTCACAGATCGCACGTACATATAGCGTTGGCGGTTTTAATCGCTGCTAATCCGAGCCACGACTCAATGCGTACAAAATGGAGGAAACAAGGGCT
>KB292056.1:4358-48806 GCA_000328365.1 Capitella teleta
AGATGATTCATTCCTGTGGAATCCCGGAAATCTGGCATCATGACCTCTTTCTCGTTCTTGATACCTTGACGTTTTGAGGGGTGGGAATCTATGATGCCGCCACTCCATGTACCCCCACTCGCGTTCAGAGTCATAGTGGAAAATCCATGTCTTGTTGCATATAATTAGCCTGTCATAAAAGTCCCAACCTCCCAGTCTGCCGCGGGTCAGAAGTTGGCCGGGCGTATTGACTCCGACAACCTTTTGAGATTCTGTCAACATCTTGAGAAACAACCGAGCAGATATTTTTTTGCATTTTCAAATCATTACAAATGTTTCGCTGCACAGTGCTTGTTGATTGTCCAGTCAGATCACACAGTTCTATTAGCTAGATCCGTCTGTTTTCTAACATTCATCACTCAAGTTTCGCGGCTTGAGTACTGGTATTGACTGTCACAGGCCGTCCAACATGGTGGCCATCTTCAAGGTTATCTTTTCCTGGTTATATGGCCACCACCCATCATTTGGTCATTGCATCAGATGGGACTTGTCTTCCATAAACTCCTCCCAAAATTTGGACGATTTCTTTGCCGTTTTTGTCACTCTGCACAAAGAAACTTCTTTCTGAACGGTACTGGATCGGCTGCATTGTTCTCTAAGAAACGGAGAATGGTGGGTATAGGTTTGTACGAGACGATACTAAACCGACAAAAAGCGCTGAATCATTATGATAATTTTACTGGAAACTTATATTAGTTGACAGGCCACATGTGTGAAAGCACGTGAGAATCGGACAACTAAATCCCCTCGAGGCTCATTACCTCTGGGCCCTCCCTCGTAATCATATAGCTAGCTGTAAGTACGAGTTACCTTAAAAGTTTAGGTATGGGAAAGCGGGATAACAGAGCAGTTAATTAATTGACATTTAGGCCAACTTTGGAATAAATGCTTTCAATGAAGTTTGCACGAAACATATCAAAGAGCATTGAAATATACATGCATCTGGAATATAATTATTTAATTTGTTCGATATTTTCAATACTTTATGTGCATGTTTAATGAACAAACAAAAAAATAGAAAACTGGGCTGGTGCAAACGATGTTTACAATGAGTCCATACAACCCATTTATGTTAATTAAATCCGTATAATATGTACGTTGGTTATTTGATATTGCTTTGATGGGGACATTTCCATGAATTTTGGTACATAACTATTATTATAAAATCGAAGTTTGATTATCACGTGGTTTTGACAAAACACCGCTGATGTGTGAAATATGAATCCTTGACACTGAGTCACTTTGCAAACGAAATTGTATACCATTTTTTTTTTAATTACTCCCTACATATTAATTCATTTTCTTAATGCACGCTCTATCGAAATACAACATGATGACAAACAAAGATGAACGTACATTGTATTCATGCGATGTTTTTCGAAATTTATTTTGTGTCTTAGATGCAAAAGAAACGCAATTAATTTGGTATGCAAACACCACATTCCAGGTATGCATTGCATTGACACGAATTTTTGTGTGTGCCAAGTTAAACCATTTGAAGACATATTCGTAAAATTTCAAAGAAATAAAATGGAATTAACCTGGTTTAATTGGAGAAACAATCGACAAGGGGTCAAAGTAAAACTGTTTGAATTTCATGGTCAGATATTCCCTGCCCTCTGACTCACACGCCAATAACTCAAAAGGTGATTTTTGGGCCAAAATTTTCCATGATACTCTCAACCCTGCCCTGTGAGATGTTGTTACAGCCTTGAATCAGCTCTCTGCTATTGTAGAGGGACGGGAGGCGGTAAGGATTTACTGACTTCAGTTTATAATGTTTTATGCTTGTTCGCGTCAAATTTCAGAGTTCCGAAACTATCCTGAACCATCAGTAACATTTACACAGATAACCCAAGAGATCAGATTGTGATCACGGGGGCGCATGCCCCTAAAACGCGAAAAAATCTCAGCTAGCAGCACAGTGGCTTAAAAGTAAACAATGCTGAACTGCGCATGCGCGCACCGGACTCGCTTGGGCGAGGCTTCGGGTGCGTTATGATTTCCCGCTCTCGCATAAATCGCGTTTCGTTGCCGAAACTCTTTCATAAATTTGGTGACAAATTTGGGGATGTGCCAACCATGACCATACCATGAGATCATTTTCCTTCTTCAAGAAGTCTGCGATTACCATAGCAAGTTACGGGTGCGCATTATTTTTCGGTAGGAGTCGGATCTAAGGCTATTCGTAACCCGGATTTGGGGTCTCTTTTGGGGGGAGATCTGAGCCCCTATCTCTCTTACCTGAGCCGACATCAAAAGTTTCTCTACAGATACTGGTCGGTCGCATTCCTCCCCTGTCGCGCATCCCATAAACATGACTGTCTTGAACCAGTACTAGCCCGGAGCTTTCAGAATGGGGTCAATCCAAGATAGACCTGTTTTGTTCTGCTCGATGACGCATTAGTTGTGTGGTTGATACACTGTATCCGATTTGGCGGTTTGTGACTCTTGGATCAACTCCACGCTCCAGAATGCTTCTGGATACTACCTTTCAGAAAGCTGTCAGCCTTCCCAGAGTGCATTTTTTTCAAAAGTCTGATTGCTTTTGAGTAAAGCACTCGTTGGTGTATCGTTCCAGTCAATATCATTGTCCATAAAAGACATCTTGTCATGGGTGTACTCAAAATAATGTTTACCGGGATTCACGGATTGACTGCGAAAGAAAATCAACTTTTGATCACGAACGGTTTCAAAAAGAAGAGAATAGACTTTGCACCGTGTAAAATATTCTTGTAGACCCAAACATGATTTAACTTAGTATTAAGCCAATTACACAATTACAGATCGTTGCGTTTCTTTTGCACCTAAGTATATGAAATGAATGGTTCTTCAGAGACGTTGGTTACCTGCTCTAATTGAGTATTACATCATAGCTGATTCTCAATGTCCATTGCCTGGTGAGCGTGTGCCATTCGAAATGAGCTTCCGCATTAGACAGATGCGCGTTTTGCTTAAACTTAAGGGGCATACATATATACATATGGCAGAACATGAGTTATATAAGTTCCTATTTAATAAGTCCCATAAAAGCAACACTGCAGATTTCTCGAAATATTTATGAGATATAAGCCGCAAATATGATAACGCCTGGCCCGATGGAGGCCTCGAGTTAGACCTTTGCTTCTGGCGATATGAACTATTTCAAACCGTTGCCCACAATTCAATTCACCACACCAATCTGATAAGTGCTATAAATAAACCTGTGTGAAACCATCATGCATAGTATGTGGAAGATGCATTATGTGTATATTATTGATTGACATTATTAGGTTGTTATTCTCTCCAAATTGAGGTGATCCTGTGAACTGATTGGAAGACAATTAGGTGGGGCGTTTATTTTCGTGAGAATTCCAAGAAAAGTACTCAATAGTCTTGATTGCTCTCCAAGTCTAAGGAGACCAGTGGAGATCATTACGCTGAGGAAGACAACTTACAGGGACTCGTCATTCAAACAAATGGCGTAAAGCTCACAATTCTTACGCAACCTCATATCAGTGGCCATAATAGATGCCTTTTCTCTCTTAGTTCTTGCGACGGTGGGTTCCTTTGTCCGTGTGGCATTGAATAATTCGTCGGCACCGTTGAACACTGTTTCAATTCACCGCGTCAGCCACAACATTGCCTCCGATAAATCACGTAAACGAAGACGACTGACTTGACCGATACATTTACAAAGGAATACTCATTATGTCCTTAGCTCAGAAATCATTCAAATAGGCATGCATAATTAAAACTAGTATTATGTGTTATAGACAGTATTAATGGTGCTGGAAAATGGACGTTGTATTATATAGGTTTATCATCAGTCAATGACCCCTGTGTTGTCATGGAAACTGTTGTTCATTTGCTGGGATGTTGTTGAGGGACTTCCTCGAAATGAAAGCACCAAGTGAAAATTCTGTCCCGACCCTGAGATGAATAACAAACATGTTGTGCTGTACAATTAACTAGACTGCTTTTGGTTACTCCCACTAGATTTTGTTTTCTGTATTATTTTGCATTTTGCAAAGGAAACAGAAAAAATATACAAATTGACAACTAACGTGCAATGCTGCGAATACATCAAAAGGCCAAAGCCTGTACAAGTGGCATGCTCCGTCCACAGCAAAGACAACATATCATTATTACACGGATTGTTTGTGCTTCTATGTTGTTCTTGCAGTTGTTGTTGTTTTTTTTTTTTTTTTTTTTTTTTTTTTTTTTTTTTTTTTTCCTCAGCAAAAGGGGGTCTGCATTGTTTCGTTCCTTATGGTCTTAATTTTATATCGGATAGATAATTATTTTTATTGCTGTTGAATTTGTGGATGGCTCACTTAATGGTTAATGAGGATTTTGTACCATACACTGGTAGTTGGATGATCATAACGTCAGTGATTGTGAGTCTTACGCGGGCTGAATACATAAGCTGGGTAACTTGCCTTACCCTACACGACCCAGATCTAATGACTTCACAAACCTCGATAGGTGCCTCAGTTATTATAATTCTATGGATTTTTCACGTTATTGTCCGAATATGCACAAGCCAGAACTGTATTTTCAGATATTTCGTCTAGACCCGGTCGATCGTCGACTTGTCATAAAATGGTTCCATGGCGTAGAACGGATGCATAAACGTGACAATTGTTCTGAGGCATGATGACCGATATTTATATCGAATCTAGAGGAGTTTACAAGGGCAACGGCGAATATATCAAGATACGGCAACATCGTTATTGTAACGGCCTTGCAGGGCGGCTAATAATGCCCAATTTCCCTGATACGAGGACGATGATCTTTCGGGTGTGCTTTTATATTTAGATCTATTGGTGCATTATAACCATATTGTGTGAGCTTGCCCTGGCAAACCTTATTCTATATTTTCTATGTTAAATAAGTTACTTTCCGTAGGGGTGTGGGTTGAGCATTGTTGGGCTGCTTTTGCGGTGTATCTGTCTATATAAGTATCAAGCATAAGCTGCATGGGTATAGGACATTAAGTGCAGTGATGAATAGCAGAGGCGATGTGTGGACAATTGGCATCACAGTACGCGTCAAGTGGTTTCCGAGAAGCGAGAACAATTACAGCACCATCGTGATATACTCGCCTCTCATAAATACTCAGCCTCAGCGTCGATGTCCTTATGTACAGAAATCGCCCGCAACCACAGCGATAATTAAGGCGGGCCCCATTCTGATTCGTCATAATTCCACCCAATGCCCCAAATGCCCCAAATGCTGGCCATTCTGACAGCAATGAAGTTCACAGTATGCGCAGAGAAATCGAGCGCACTATTTTTCATGTGATAACATCGCGGAAACCACGTGGCTGCACATGTCATTTCATTATCTTCCTCATATCTTTTTCATTATCACTTTCGCAAATCATATATCTCTGTGATCATCATGTTTGTCGATCACGTCCGTAATTTATTGACTGTGTGACAGTGCTGTTTTGAGCCATTAATTCGTTCTAATATTATATATGTATGTTGATTCCTTATTTCCATTCCCAATGGTCGATTCACTATTAATCCCCGCAGAGCATTCTGGGTGAAATTTCAATGTTATCAAAATCAAATAATGGTCTATAGTTCCAAAGATAGCTTTGCATTCGCAATGGAAACCAGGCACACAGAAGCTACAAATAATCTCCGGTGAAGTAAACATTTATGATGATCTCTCTCTGAGATTATTTCCGTGTTTACATCAGTGGCGAATGTTGTTTATGAAGACTTACACAGTCTCAAAATGTCCCAGATAGTCATAGCAAATTGAGGAAAGAATAGCGTGCAACTCCCAAGATAGCAATAAATACGAATTATGCTTCAGTAGCTTGTTTCTTGGCTGGTATTCTGTTGTGCTGCGATTGGCCAAGCGAGACAAAGAGTGAGATTTATGTCACAGTAGGACCCATGCTTCAGCGCATTGAAGTGAATTCAAGCCACGTGCGGTGTGTGAGCAGAAAATGAAGAAAAAAATCCAAAATATGACCGGCACTGATAGGACGGATCAGTCTTGGTTTGTGTTGGTGCGTTTGTGATGTTCATTATTGCACTCTGAACTTATCTAATCGTCAGCAATAGAACACGTATCTGCGGTTTGATTAGTGTCCATCTCATTGTATCTGAAGTGGTTTCGTTATCAATTACAGTGTTAAGACGTTTAAGGGCGATTTGAATTCCTAGAAAATAGCCAAATTTTCTCAAGAATTGTACCGGTTTAGCGATAGCTTGCATGAAACGTTCCTGGGAATGTCATTTCGCTGAAAACAAGATTACAATTCCCTCGTGGATTCCCTGTGGCAAAATTATACCAGTTGAATCGCTAAACAAAACAGGGAGGCAAGGAAAGGGAGTGTCTTATTGATATTCTGAGCAGGACAAATCATTCATGAGTTGGGTGATGCATTTTACTTTTTTAGCTATTGTATCATAGCTATCATTTCAGAATGCTGGATAAAAATAACTTTGGAATTCAGCGATACCAGTTGAGAGAAAAACTGATCCTAGGCTAGCATCTCTAGCATCTGTATCACCAAATAGTATTTAGGGAATTGGAATAAATCGTGAAACACAACCATACAATGTATGTTAATGCAATACATGTCATGTATTGACATCATTGTATCGTTATAGTCACACGTCATATTTATAAAGATACATGTGTATGGTATTAATCCGATCTTCTTACAACCAAGACTGCATAATTAATCCATGCAATTCTAAGCATGAAACCACTTTGCGGCCAGACAAAAATATAAACGGCGTGCGAGCTATAATTTAGGGTTGAAGTCAGTTTGTTTTCAAGCTCATGCCGACTGGTAATTGGGTTCATTTCCACTCCGACGACATTCCTGGCTTTGAGCAAAAATGTCGGTGTATTGCTTAACACGTGCTACTAGGGGCGCTAAATCGAGGACCAATGTGCTAATCAGGAAACCAACGTCTCCATCATGCGTCCGCAAAATAAGAATCAATCGACCAAGAAGTTTTTTTCGCAATATCATGGCGGGAACGCTGAAGGTTGACTCACGTGCGTTTTCTTATTTTTTATGCTTTTGTTGCATCAAATTTATATAATGTTTTTCTTTGGTTGTACATAATACAGTTGACGTAATGATCCATAACCAAAAGACTTATAAGCGGCACTGAGTATAAAAGTGTCAGAATTTAACAGCCGGTCACGACCCGATCAACTCCACGGGGGCGACTATCATTGCACATCATTCATTGGCCCCAGTCACAAATCAGGAGCATATACGACCCCCAGGGAGCAACTAACCGTCGATCGGTCCAGCCATAATTTCTGCCTAAAGGAATTAATCGGAGTTTCCCAAAACAAGATCCCAAATAACGAGTGTTGTATTTGCCCATCTGAGTTTGCCAACAGTTATTCCCATCAGATGTAAGCGAAGATCATGCTGAATCCTCGGTTACATAACGAATTTAAGAGCTAATCGTGTGTCTGGCCTTATTAAGAGAACCGTTGGTTATAGTGCCCCTCAATATGTAAAGCTAAGACTTTTTACTACACTTGTTCGACCTATTTTAGAGAACTGTTCACAGGTTTGGTCACCTTCTTTAAAAAAAGATATTTATTTTATAGAGTCCACTCAGAGGTCAATGACCAAGTATGTCTTGAATATTTTTACTGATGAAATTGTCATCGTCTCATCGTCTGCAGGCTTTACATATTTTATCTTTGTCTTATCGTAGAGAAGTGGCGGATTTGATGTTTGTTTTTAAATACTTGAAAGGTTTTATTAATGTTGATTTTACTGATGAAGTGAGCATTTTAAATAATACACGCACTCTTCGTTCATCGAACACCGGCATCCTTTTACAAAATCGTAATGTCAGAACCGAGACTTTTAAAGCATCTTTATTTAATCGCATCTGTCATTTATGGAATATTTTACCTGCTTTTATTAGCGATTCGCCATCTGTTTCCGTTTTTAAAGATCGTTTGATTGTTTTTTACATTTCCAAACTTGAGTCGTTTTACGATGTTTTTAATTCTTGCACTAATACTTCTATTTGTCGTTGCACAGGGTCTTATCATGTTACTTGATCTTCGTTATTTTATTTTGTCTTCTTATTTTATCTCTGTTATGTGTTGATTATTTATAGGCTGTGCCTTTTTATCAATCGCATTTGGTTTTTATGCCATTAATTTCAACAACAACAACAACAACAACAACAACAACAACAACAACAACAAAATATTGACTCTATTGACGAAAACAATTAGGGACCATTGCTCTGATTCTGGAAGACTGAGCTTTGTAATTCTGGTCCAGTATATTAGAAAGCCTGTGAAAGGATAAAGTTAGCCGTTAACACATCTTTGTGAGCTTTATTAGTGCAACGTCGACTCTCGACATCGACAGTCAGCTTGGAATCTCAGAGGATGCCACCAATCGGACTCAACACGGCGCCGATATAATTTTTTTTTTTCCGTGGGGCTTATTTAACCTCGGAATCCTGAAGCAACTAAGACTTATGTGGTCCGAGGAGCAACCCTGCGTCGACTGATGAAGTACATATTTACTTGAGTTCTCACGAATAACTTGCACAAGGGATTACACATTGAGCATAGGGCCTAATAAACCAAATGAATGTATTTTAGAGTCATTGTTTCGACGTGTGATATCTAAATGTCCTGTATTAGATTTGACAACTAGACCTTGGTCAGATGTCAGGTGATTAGCGTGTAATGATTTTTTTTTTTTTTTTTTTTTTTTTTTTTTTTGTGAAACACTAGCTGTGACAAATAATTATGGTCTTTAATTTCCATTACGGCACCAATAGATATTAAATATAGCCGGCATCAATGAGGGAGGGATAAAATAGATTTTCCCCTCTGTACGGATCTGCAGTTTTCATTATTTGAATTGTGAGAAAGAAACACAAAGGTTGAAATTAACCCAAATTTACATGAGTATCTGTCATTTAAACCTATGAATCGAACCGTATCTGAACATCTTATGCTCTGATACGGCAGATTTAGCCAACAACCAACTTGCACCAGTTCAACATTACGATAACAACTCCTCGCTACCTACAGACATGAGATTGCGATCAAAAATATTTATTGACATGAATATTCATAGACTATGATTGTGTCATTTCCATAGATGTTATTCCTTAAAATCACTGGAGACAAAGACCTCTGCGGGGAGCACTTTCTGTCGCAAATTGAGCAGTTATCCCTTAGGGGCATCTGGGTACAAAGCAATTCGCCATATACATTTGCAGACCAAGTCAGCACAGAGGACACTTTTAATGCTACGTGAGGGTCATGTTCAACGATTTGGAAAATTTCGGGTAAATTTAAACTGAGTATAATATACCACTCTCCCAAATATGCTTCAAATTGCACGGAGCTCCACTCATGGGACGACCGTGACTCGTTTGATTTTCCGACTCGACTTAACAAGTTCCCAAGCGCCAACTGATCGACCATTAATAGGAAGTTCAATCAGATGTTATCTACCACACGTGGTGCATTCTGGGTAACAAATGACTGTCATGTGACCTCAGTTTTTTCAGCAATGTTTATTGCAGATGCAAAAACCTGACACCGAGAGACATTTGCGAAAAATCTACGCCCATAACTTCAGAAGAGGATCGCAGAAATAGACATTCCTATTACACGGAAGCTTTATTCCTGTGCTGAGAAAAAAAAAACCTGCACCAGATAGCCAAGCATGTTTAGGGGCGAAGCCTCACAAAGGCACACAGCGTAATCAGAAAAGGTGCGATGTCTCTAAGACTTCTGGCGTGCACAATTGTCGGTGAGGAGTAGGCAAGGTGAAGGAGATGAAGAGGTGAGAGGGAGACACATTCATCTCCATTTTGATGATTGCAATTGCACTACGTAGGACGCCTGATGCGAGCGAATCTCGCCTTCAAGGCCTTCACCAATCGGATTTGCATGCATGATTGCATTCCGCAATCAAATCACTTTTCGGGAATTCGGATGTTAGTCGTCCATTCTTCGCTGAGATTGTTGTAATATTGATAGGTACGGCGTCTGGACTCTGGCATCCATCACACCGAGAGACGAACTAGCAATAATTGTTCTTGGTACAACTTGGTCAACACCAGCTAGTGGTATAGTCACCCTACTCAGAATGCAGCCATACATCTCGTTGAACATTTTACATTCAAAGCTGACATCCATATCGACAGAATGATTCAAAGACTCACAGGTTGATGCAATTTGGGATTCCTTTCAAAGCCCTGCCCTTTGCTAGTCTGAGAAGACACTTTTTGATGCTCAGCTTCTTTTGCCCAAAACAGAGCAGTGGAGAGAGAAAGCAATTCACTTAAAACGTCGACCAAAGAGACATTCATCGGAGCATAATCTCCAAGAAGTGACCACGAAGATGCATTAAACCGGGTGGAATTCTTTCAAATTCAAAGGCTCCAAGATGGTGCGAGCAGGGTGGCCAGCAATTTTCCGTAATGGACTGCTGACCGGTGGTGACGTCAAGCGCAAGTGATGAGCGCCCTCTGGCGATTAAGTTCCTGAACTGATAAAGGACAAGGTCACATCCCGATCGGGTGAGGTCATCGTGATTGTAGTGAGATGGACGCCAGATCGTTTAGCGCTGTCACAAGTCACATGCAGAGAGATTAATGTCAACAGAGCCACCTTGGCCTTCAGCATTGTTAGATGTGTTGCAACGCGGCTTGACGTTGACGGATAGACCAGTAATACATAACACGGAAATTTTATTTCAGCGCTAAGCCATGACCTGGCCTTAGCCTGAAGCGCCTATCAGGCCTTTCATGCCGTGGTAATCTTTTTGCACTATCTCAAAACATGACCTGCCCCTTACGAGCTTTGGAAGCCAAAACAATCTTGTTTCGGGCACCTTAATGGGCGGTCCTGCATAAAGCAATGCCGAAGCACAGTTGAGAAAGCTGCAGTCTAATATCTTCTATCGGGTCATCAGGGCTGAGATCGACAGCGTAATCCGCTCTGAAATGAACACTCTACGCATTGCAAAGTGGACCCAACGTCTTTACAATCCACGCGTAAAAATTTCGATCGTTCATTTGCATATATTCACCGGTCGTTTAGCTTATCAAAGACATAAAAGTTCAACTGATCATAGTTGCTATATATACGGGGTGATGCATCTGCTACCAATTTATAAAATAAACACTACGCCACCCTGGGATAATTAGCGGATCTAAGCGCCGTGTAACGACCTCAAGAACAGCTTTTGATTCTATATATATTGTCCCCAAAGGCCTTATCAATCTGCTATTTATAAGTATTGCCCTCCCAATGCACTAACTGAGAGATTAGTTGAAGCAAATAAGAACTTCTCGGTACTTTTCTTCTATAGGTCTAATTGCATAATGGATGTTTTGTGATCGTGAGCAGGATTGCCGCGCATTTATCTCCACAGATCACACCCGGGACAGATTAAAGCATCTTCCGTCAAGTGTGCTTTCCTATCGATCATCTCCATACTGCCATCTCTGGTAAGGAAACATTTGCTTTTGAGGAAGGTAAAGGACACTGTTTGAGTCTGATGTTCATGTAACGCCGAAGGGGCATTCAACCTGCACGTGCAGTGATATCCGTCCAATGGGGTGAGCGCTCTGTTTATTTGATAGGTCTATGGATCCGCCACAGCACACTGTGTGTACTTACAAGACAAACGGTGATGCTTCTCCTGTGGGCAGCCGTCTAAGAGGCTTTGCATTGTATCCCTTTCGAATTCATGTCACTGTACGCTGATTCAACCTCGTGATGATTAACGCCTGTCGGCCAAGGTTGGTCAATGCCCCATCATGAAAAATTGCCCCGGCAGCGAAAGCCAACAATAACAAGCGTAATTGGAGAAAAGGCATATCCGTGTTTAGCATGCAAGGACGCCAAATAGCCACGCCCTTTATTATATGACAGCCGTGTTAATCAGAGGATGACAATGACGACCCATTTCTAGGAAAAATAAATAAATTGTACAATATCACTGCCCTTAGGCATAAATATAGTGCACCGACAAAAGAAAAAAAAAAAAAAAAAAAAAAAAAAAATTCAATAGGATTAAAGAATTGACAGCTAAAGAATTATAAGTATGAACAAATCGCTCACCAATGGCTTATTCCAGGTGGGTTAAATCTGAAGCATTTATCAACTGATGAAGACATATGTTATTGTTTTTCCCCTCCTTCTCTGAAGCACGTGCATGAGAATTTCCACCCTTGATTCATGGATTTCCGATTTGGGAGGACGCAGACCGGGAATAGTTCCCAAATCCATCATAATTAAAATCAATTCAGCTTCTAGTGTTGGATATATCTTGATTGATGTTATATTCAAACTCTCAAGAGGACGATTCCGGATTCCTTTTTGTAGAATCGCTTTCTCGTTTGCATGCGTGATGTTCTCGTAGTAGTTATATGCAATTGGGGGCTGCATGGCAAAGAACTCTTTACGCTATGGTTTGTACCATTGACGCCATATTGCTGTCAACGGATAAAGGAGATCAAACATTGATAAATAGTCGGTTCGTAATATGAGTTGACAGGCTATCATGTGGGATGAAGTATCGCGGATGAGGCTAAGGTCCAGCCTTGACGTTCTGATGAGACTCCCCAAAATGATGCTCAAACATGCACTTGTGCGTTCCAACATCATCGGCACCTGTTGAGTGTGTGCTTCGTGTGCAGTGCCAGGTCAAAATCAATTCCATTTCACCAACAGGAGACATCAATGACTAAATCAAAACGAGATTAACATCACAATTTTGTTCATTGCATGCAGGTTGTTGTCATTTTCTCACAATTATGACATAACGTTTAATGCAATTGGTGGAATTGTTATGCTGATTGTGAGTTGCATATGTTTCAATCTTCAACTGATCGAGGTCATCGTTTTACTTTTAATCAACCCCAATTCCATATTTGACCGACTTGAAGGTTGAAGGCTGTGGATGGCAAATCGACGAAAGATTTCGAAACCATCGACCAAGGGATTTTCTTCTCATAAAACGGCGCTGTGTTCCCGAGGTGCATAGATTTGCGTCGACATTGACAACATCATACAATATCGTGGACTCTCAGGCTGACTTTGATTAGCGATGATGATTACTCTCCACACAAAGGAGTCATCAGATACAACATTGAACCCTGTAAAACAACATTGTTTAAAATTTGGTCGGCTCGATTCCCTTTGATTTACCTGATATGATTCATTAAAACCAATAAAAAACTTTACATGATTACTTTATTTACTTATTGGGGGGTTGAGCATAATATAATCAATTGACTTTCAATTATTGTAGATTTCAAATCATTAACCGTTAATAATTCTAGCCAATGAGATAGCAGATCAATGCATTAACTCGAAGCATGCATAACAGCGTTTGTGTCTCAAATATAAGTCTTATATTCGGGTTTTCATTGCCTTGTGTATTACCAATGTACATTCGTGAAACTTATTATTTTGTTTTTCAATAATTTCTAAGCAAGAAAGTGTGAAACCGCTTCCATTAAACCTCTGAGCACGTGTCAAACCAGGACAAGTTGTCATTGAAGAACCAATATCATTAGACGTCTGTTTTATGGCAACCATAAATGGCGGATAATTGCAATTGTCTGAAGTCTGGAACAAAAAAAAAGTCTGTCTGTGATGCTATAGTCATTATTATAACTTAGGACACTAGGAGAGGTGGTGGCCGCGTGATTAGCGTGCTCGCCTCGAAAAGGCTTGGCGCTGGCCACTGGCGGTTCGAAGCCAACTTAAACTCCTGCTCACCTCCTCGGGCCACATAAGCCCATAAGCATTGACACTGAGTTTCGATGATATGTTACCGATAATGCTGATGAAAATATTTTAAAAAACAGCATCTCTGTAGTCAACTATATATTTTCGCTCATGTACATGAATTTACATGTTCATGTTTTTTATCGGCATTATCGGTAACGATGTAGTAAGCATGTGGAATTTGATAATGATGAAATGAATGAAATCTATTTTCTATTTTTGGGGCCTCAGCAATGACGGTAAATCGTAAGTGGTGCGTATACTATGAATAATTCTCCTAGAATACATCTTTTACACCCATGGTGTTTGGCCGTAGTTCTTGTTCTCATCCCCACATGTGCTCGTACCTTCGCTAATGTCTTGTGAGCGACGTCCTGGCATAACTGGGGACATCCCATTCATCAAAGGCCCATTGTATTCACACAATGCTACAGATGAAATCATCTACCAATGGGCGATAATACAGAGATTTACTCATCCTGTATACATTGTTCACACTCTGCCTTTTTTGTTTGCCTACGTTTAGCCTATGGGAGACTGAGCACATAGGCATATGGAAGAACACGTCGACGAGGGATTTAATCGAGTATGATTTATCAGCTTGTTAAGTGAAAAAATAAATAGAACTATTGATGGAGACCGACGGGCCGTATGTTATATCACTCAGCACCGATTGTTCACTGCTAAACATTCCCTGCCAAGGACGAGTAGACAGCTGGGGTATACCCCAGAATAGATTAATGGACTTGTGAGAGGATTTATGGTTGAATAGTATCAATAGCAAATCAATTTATAATATAAAATCTGTGCTTGTCCACCTCAACGATTCGCCGTATTTGGGATTCGCAACACAGCAATACCCAAGTGAATTATTCTTAACATTGCAGCCACTGTACTGGTTGTCCATATCCATATGAAAAAGCAGAAAAAAAAGTGAAAGCAAGTCAAAATTGGATTCACCCGAACCTTTGGCCTGGGGTTGCTGGCATGAAACAAACTTAGAATTGATAATTCTGCCATGGAAATAATATGTGCTGCGTATTGTTTCATAGTCCCTCATTCTGACCCCAGTTCATAGTGTGTCTCAGGCATAGCTATTAATTCAAGTCCAAAAAGCAGGGCTAACCAAACAGACATTGTGGTCGGTTATCGATAGCTACTCTTCAATTGCACATTTTGGCAGGTTTGCTTCTGTTCTTCTGACGTTGAGGGATGCAACTCATGCTGGAACCCCGGTGGGAACCAAAAAGAACAAGGCAATGGTCGACGCTAATAGCTCTCTTTTGTGTGACTATGCATAGGACGGTTCTCGCTCTGAGCATACGGGTACTTAAACTTGACCTAGAATTCTAGAACATTTCAGTGGTGATTGACAATTAATCTTTTCATGGGATATCTTAAACACATAACACGTGGTCAAGTTGAGCGTAGATGGATTTCGCTTTCTTACAATTGGGCAAAGCCCAGACACAAAGAGAAATCTTTATTGCGACTAGCTGAATTGCAGAAACAATAAACCTTGCTGTCCCCATCGACAGACCCTCGCAGTGGCAGTTACGCTGGCTGTTTGCTCTGAGGGGGTGACAAGCCTGGCACATTATAGTAGATGTAGCTGTGACAATGGATATTGAATGAATAATTAGCAGAAACAGTGTGATATTTTGCTCAGAGAAAGGTGATTTGGTATCGAGATGTAATCACGCAAAAGCGATGAGAGGATTATTTCAACGCAGTGTTTGCTCACAAGTGGGATTGCGGTCGATGCTAAAATGGATATGCATATGAGACACTGATCCCGCTCACCTGTTCATTCGCTCAAGTCCAGCTGCGGGGTCACAATGACCGATGCGTCCACATTTAAGGTTCTGGGTCGCAGGTCGAATACCCGGTCGAGTGACTCGCCCTTTTCCGAGCATGCAAAGTTGTTGAAACATAGGGTAGCTGAATTTAGATTGGATATAGTTCAAGATAAGCTAATTAGAAATTAAGCGAGCCATTTTGAACAAGAATAAAATGGACGTTCTGTCAATCTCTGTTCCTCTCAATTATTCTCACCGATTGAATGAGACACGCACATCCCAGAAGGTTCGCAACCGCGCCTCGATCCCATTCAAACTGATCGTTGAAACAATTGCTCAAAAACCCTAAACCTATTGGTGTACCTTAGAAATGACAATTATTACACTAAAGTATACCTGCTGTGATTGACAAATCACTGTGTTAATTATTTCGCTGAAGCACACGAATATAGAAGTTCTTGTCAAATTGTCGATCATAATTCGAAGGGGTGAAGTAGGTCTTAGTTAATTGGGCCATTTATTTCAATTGGCATTTCAAGGAAAGTGAGCGTGAGCGTGATAGGGTTTTACGGCTCCACCCAACCCATTCGGGTGATACGGGCGCTAGAACAGAAGGCCCGGGACCGGAGTTTCCCCCTACTCTTATCGATAAATCCCAAGGGTTCTTTATCCTACATACCACCATAGACAGTAGTACACAGCGCCCGGCCTTGTTCCGCAGTTGGACAGCACTGCAGAGTCACCGAAGAATTACAATTATAACAATCATAATTCACAATCATAACGCCCGTGGCCTGATCGGGTCTCGAACCTGTTTCATCATATCTTTCCTCTGTCCATTTGCACAAATGACAGCTTTGGTGAATGGGCGGGGGACGATGGCTCAACTGCTGGTAATACTTGCTCCACTGTCTCTTCCTCCGGTTGGCTGAGCTGAAGGATGGACGTCAAACTCCACTCCTGTATCCTGTGATCAATCATCAAATAAAGGTTGGTTTCACATTACGATTTAGCATTTGCTATTTATAAAATTAGAGTCATTAACTTTCAAGTTATTAAGTAATAAATAAATAGGCTGATTGTATAATTCTTAAGTTTAGTTCAGGACCATCCATCACATATTTTATGGAATATTATATGTAGTGCATATGCTTCGGTACCCCGTCCCTCCTCCATGGATAATTAAGAAAGCAAACGAATAAAACATTATAAATCATTAAAAAAAAAAAATTTACAAATTATATAAAAATAACTTTAAACATTAACATGAAATAAATACACCCACCTTTTAGATTCTTTCTCTCACGCGCCGAATAAGAGTCTTTCCGGAGGAATCCAAGATTTCCAAAGGAATAGATGATTTACAAATGGAGTGATAAAACAGAAAGAACCTTAGTAATTCAGAAAATACAAGTGTAGAAGAACCAAATCAGGGTCAAAGATGTAGAGACGATGTGAACATAAACTGAAATTTTGAATCCGTAGAAAGCGGAAGTTTATATGCAGGTAATTTGAATAATGAATTTTCATTATGTGACGTCACTACTTTGTGTGTAAAACCTGTTGATTTCTACAGGACATTAAGTCATCGCCAATTCCGCTTCTGCTATATGCATATCTGTCTCTTAGCAGCTAGAATGTTCGGCTCGGCCGCTGGGAATATGCGCCAAGTGGGAGATGCAAAATCCTGCCTTCAGCTTCCCAAGGGAATTTCCCGTTCTATCGCAGTCAGGAGTAGAATCGCAAATCAAAATATTCTTGGAGGCACAGTTTCAAGTTTCAAATCTAAAAATCATTTGTGTGTACTAATTGTGCAAAAATTGCAAAAATGACTCTTCCTTCCATCCCCACTGTCCACCCTGAAAGATCACAACGAAAGATAAGAGATTGGCACGGCCCTCGCCATGCTTGCCAACTGACCACCCGAAGACCTGCCAAGGGACCATGACAGTGTAGGGGTGTTGCACCATGAATGGTTTTCCAGTTGGAATAAAAAGCGAACGTGATAGGAATCAGGAACTTCACGCTGAACACACTATCTGTCTGATTAATTCGGCTTCCTCACTCGCTTACACAAATCAGCATAAAGCGAAATGAACATTGCGCTTTGTGCTACAAATAACATACACCGACATGCGACATGCCTCGGTGAACTTGCTTCCCGAGACAGAATGCTAATTATGACCAATTCACAAGCGTGTGCAGCCATGCAGAGAGGAGCACGGTTGGCTTCTTTTGGCTTCGATCGGTTTGACCCACTGGAATCAGTGCATAAGAGAACCGCATGAAAGCATGTCGGTTCACTCGGTGGGTCACTAGTAGGTCAGTTGAATGGCCATCGGTTAATATACTACCAGGGCCAGGCTTGTGGGCAACGAAGACGCTAGTAATCAATTGCTATATATCAATTGTAGATCGCATCCAGGATTACAATGCCTCTGTACACTAACAATGCGACAAGGCTGTTTCGATTTATCGTCTGAAACCCGGGAAGAAACGTAGAAGCGGTCTTTGAGTCTTGGATTAAATGGATTTGTTGCATGTATCTGAACGTTAAAGATTAGACTCCGATGCTACCAATGCAACAGTACACACATGGCTGCATGATCATATACAATCTTCCTGATCTTTTTCCGAACTCTTCACGGCAAGTACCGCACACATTGACCTCTTGACCAAATTTACACTAACGTCATGAACACACGAGACCTTGCAGTCAGCAAACACACGGTGACCTTGACCCCAAATGCGTCACCCTATAAACATGCAAAGTCAACACCCAGAGACTGAATTGCTCAAGAGAGGCTCTCTGCTGTCACTGGGCGTGACATGATGATGACCGTAATGCCACGAAGCAGGTCTTTCTGCATTTATTGTAGACAATGCGACAATTGAGAAGGTCATTTGGCTATCCATTCACGGTTATGCGTAGTATTGTGATTTTTAGGTAGTATTGAACAGCCTTTAACTTGAGGAAGTTTTTAAAATGACAGAGGATACGGCCAACCATTGAATGATGCTATGAGAATCTCAACCCTCTAATATATTTTAAATTTAATATCATTGTTTTATGGGACTGAATATAATATAATCAAATTATGTGTGTTCATATATTCGAAGAGGGGCACCGAATAGATCAGTGGGTTAAACCGCTGACTACAATCCAATGCCGGGGGTCGAGGTCCCGGGTTCGAGACCCGATCAGGCCATTGGCGTTATGATTGTGAATTATAAAAATTTTGTAATTCGTTATACAGTAAAACCTCGATGTGTCGAAGTTCGTGGGGTTAGCTCAATTACTTCGACTTAGGGATACTTCGACGAAGGGATCGAGGTCGTTATGATATGATATGACCGTTATGATTTCAAATCGTGTTCTGACCTTTTGATTGACGATATGCGCTATGCACTTATAAACCGCGAGAGGTTATGATTTTGTGATTGAAACAGTAATTAACAACTATTAATAAAAAAATTAATGCCAAAAAGATGAAATTATCTTGGAAACCTTGGGGGAAAAAAAAATCACAGAAGGTTGTTTATGTAGCTCTAAAGGTCTCGAAAAATCTAAAAGGTGCCTTCACGTCCAGCTTGCGTTTTGTAGCCATAGCGATGCTGATGATCTAATGATGCTGAAGACTGTTGGTCACTAGATTTTTACTGTTTCTCGCAAAAAAAACACTCTAAACAAACATCTTTGGTGTTATTGTTGCGTGCTTTGATATTAAAGCTGCCAGAAAGTTCATAACAAATCTGAAGGCTGGATCTCTTTAATTAACTCTAGCTCTAGCAATTAACTCTAGTCGGCAATTCATTAAAGATCATCACAAGCACACCAACAATAATTTAATTCCTTAGTTGAGATCCTCGCTTTGGTTGCGGCTTAAACAGAGGAGAGATAAAGGCTGCCGACTGCTTTGTATGGCGGGGATGTTTTGATGTTTTAATTGTAAGCAACTGTGCCTAACTCTCTTTAAAGTAACCAAACTGAGAAATATGTCTATAGAATTTTTCGACTTCGAGCTATAGATCGAAAATGTGTCTTGGGGTCACAGAAAACACTTCGAGACAGGGATAAATTCGAGAATGAGACGTTCGAGGGACAGATGTTAATGCTAATGGTAAAGTATAGGAGAATCGTCGAGACTTCAAAAACACTTCGACACAGGGAAACATTCGAGGGACGGGTGTTCGACACATCGAGGTTTTACTGTAATTGTAATTCTTCGGTGACTCTGCAGTGCTGTCCAACTGCGTAACAAGGCCGGGCGTTGTGTACTACTGTCTATGGTGGTATGCATGATAAAGAACCCTTGGGATTTATCGATAAGAGTAGGGGGAAACCCCGGTCCCGAGCCTTCTGTTCTGGCGCCCGTATCATCCGATCGGATTGAGTGGAGCCGTAAAACCCAATCACTCACTCACTCATATATTCGAAGGAATTACACACACATATCTTCCAGCATTATTCGACACTATTTTGCGGTATTTCTGAGCGAGTTGGCAAAGTATCATTTCTGGAAAAATACACGCGCTCACCTGGCATGTAAATTGAATAATTGATAATGCCATCAATAAAATCCAGAGTTCAGATTGCGATATTTATATATTCCCAGCTCTTGATCAATGTGTACTCAAATGCTGGAGTCAAAGTTGCAATACGAGCAGCAAAATCTGATTCTGCAACCATGTCAATCATTCATGCATATCCCGCTGGTTCATGCAAGGCCTCTCAAATCCCATTAGGATTCTTTCATAGATTCAGATTACAGAAAAAAAAAACAAACAAAAAAATCAAAACAAAAAAGAGAACCGTGGCTATGCTTAATATGACACTTCCTTATCTAGTGCGCTGAATTTCACGGTATTTGCTCATGCACTGCACCGAGGGTCCTCATTATATTCAGTTGCACGATTATTGACCAATTGTCTCTAGCCAATTGAAGTTGTCTCTACTTGCTCAAGGATTCAAGGCAAACAACACATTCTCAGTCTACAACGCTTAACACATTCACCGCCAAACACGGAGATTTCCGTGTTTTGCACTTTATGCTATATACGGGTGCTATAACCCTTTGCCCGTCATTTCTGAAAATATCAAATTGTTTGACCGTGTGCATCTATGATTGTACGATGATTTTACGGATATATGTTCCTAAACCAACCATCTCAAGTTTACATGGCGATTGATTTGTGTTAGACCGCTGCCGAAAGCATGCAGCGAAGCGATCACGACTCGAGGTGAAGCAGTGAAGCGAATTGTTTTCACAGCAATTGGGCAATGCGGGTGCTCAGCTTGAATACTGGTGTACTGGTAAATGTATACACGATGCGCTATTGAAAAAAAAATATATATATATATATACGATGTATATCCCTGGTATAAATGTATATAGAAAAAAAAAGCAGATACAGATTTCATCACAAGCATCGTTTCCGCAACTCATGGATTTCTACCACATAGATGTAATTATTTACATGTACATGCATGTCTAGCAATGAAGAACCGAACATGTTTATTGAATTTCCAACTACGTTCTACGTAGTAGTGAGTGAGTCGCTAAAATGTAACGGAGTATACATCGTTGAAATATGGCACCGTACGTGGCAACTGTATACGCATGGCGCGCTATCTTCGTTACATGTTCATTATGATACAATCATTACGCAATTAGCTACTTCATATAGGACAATTCACCACTCACATGGAATATTCATGAGCTCCCCGCTGCGCGTAACTGATGGATCAGCCTGACCTCACCCATTTCCGGTTAACACATCAGACGGCGTTCTCGCATTGTTAAAAGTTACGAAATTCAATTTTCGCTTCGTCGACACTCACAATGTCGAAGGATTTACAACTCATAGCAACGTCATAACTATGTAACACTTAAGCTTCATGCATGCAAAAATAATATGTACAATAAAATCAATGCATGTAACAGCATGGCAGAACAGGAAAACCTATAAAAACTGCCAGCTTAAAAAATACAATGGCAACAAAGAATATGAGTCAAGGAAATTAGGGTAAAATCAAGTATGGTAAAAGCCATTGCATCTACAGGTAGAAGTCCACGTGTATGAGTTATTGACATCATAAAAACACATTTTGTTGGAATAAAGAATAATAGTTTTGATTTAAAAGTGGACACAGACAAACACGAGCGAATTTCAAGCGGTCAAATAATCCACATGTGAGCAACTCTATTGAAATAGAAATTTATAAAAGAGTCAGTCCTTGGGGTTGGCATCAAAAGCTCATATCAAGTGTTTATTTTTATTTGTATTTCATCCTATATATTTTTTTGCACAGTGATGAGAAAGAAATTTTTTGTAACATTATTTTTATTCAAGAATTGAAAAGTAATTAAATGAACCTGTTAGTAATTACGTATTGATTTTCTTAATATTGTGGAAATATGTATATTAAACACGAAACGTATTGATATTTATATGAACATAATTACTTAGTATTATGAACAATAATTTTTTATTCGATGTTAAAATTGTAATATTTATATTTATTGAGAACTGATTTTCTTGATATTGTGTATACATGTATATTAAACATAAACATTTAAAGAAGAATTGTAAAGTAAAGAATTGTAAGTGTAAAGTATATTTAAATGAACATATTTTGGCCAAACAAAATTCAATGTTATACAGTGTAAATATAATAGTTCTACTTATATGATCTCAATACTTTGCACATAATTATTACTAGTATGTCTTTGAAATACATTTTCTAATTCGCTATTTAACTCAAGTTTTTTTTTCCACTACTGGATATCTGAAGTTTGTCAGCAAAGCAGGAACTGTCCAGAGCAAGGTGCCAATGGAATGGTACGAGAGAAAAGGGTGTAGCCTTTAATGCGCTTAATAGCCTTCTCAACGTGAATTCAAACCGCAGTGTTAGCCCATTTCGCGTATTATTTTAGAATTTTCCAGTGCTTAGTGAAAAACACGCTTCAAAACAAGCGTTTGGCGAGTCACCGGAAGTAAGCTAGGTCAGTTTCACGTAAGCGGGGTTATAACGGAACAGCCTATGGTGAATGCTATTCGAAATACCATTCTCGAACTAATTTGTGAGACAGAATAGATCTAAATGAAATAAACTACACGGATTCGTGAAGCGGAAAAAAAGTCCTACTTTTCATTTTGTCATCGTTGATTATATACATGTATAGAGATGCAGCATCATTCTCTTCGCATCTTGCAAGAGAATACAGGTGTACGTACTCTGATTAACCTTTCAAATACAATTATAATACTATTTATTATCATGCAATTGGATGTAGTAATTAAAAGGAAAGTCTGGTGTCGGATTGTGTGACTATAATAGATCAGGTAAAGTGTGTTTCATTTTTTCAATGAAAACACATACACTACATATCTACACGTGTGCCCCCATATGCCTCCGTCTTCGGTTTTGGCGGTGGTGGTGGTGGTGGATCGAATTTTACTCGCTTTCACCTGGGTAGGTATGTGCGAGTCCTTGGTTTAGGCACACTGATCAATGAATTATCAAGTTATTCCATTTACCTAATTCGGCATACTTTTATGCTACACATCAAAGCAGTGTTTTCAAGACATCTCTCTAACAACCGTGCGGGTTGGTGATGCAAAAAGGATTTGAGAAAGCGAGCTAAAAGTCAAGTTAGCGCCGACTCAAACTCTCGACTTTATAACTGTCATTCTCATCCTTTGATCTGCTAATTACCGCGGTCGTTATCATGCGGGAATAGTTATGCTTACACAACGTAACTTCTGTAATCACAATGTGTGTTATGCTGGTCATACTGGTAGCTGAGAAAAAACTGCGATTTTCTCAGCTTTTTGCTTGCGAAGGTGTGATTTTCAACAAAGGTGTGTGTTGTTCAGAGCTGTATTTCAGTACATGTAATTGCATGTATGATGTTGAATCTTATATGGTTGGATTTACAAAAGAACGATCTATCCTAATATGTAAACTATGTAGGAATGCGTGCGTTCCTATAGAAATAACAGAGCCGTGAAGTCGAGGCTTTTTGAGTAAAATACCTGGCGGTGACGGGATATCGGTGAGAAAATGCTGTGGCAGTGAATGTGTTAAGTACATTTCCCAGAATCATCAAATCAACCTTATTGTTATGCACTCTCAAATATTATGATTATTGAAGAGGACCTCTGTTCATTTTGGAACCTTTTTAGATCGGTTCTGTGGGCTTTATTGAGTGACGAGAGACCGTTTTTGAAAAACTTGGTCAAGTGTGTTCAAGACAAATTAAAATACGAATTTTCTGCCCAGGCATAATAGCTTGAAACGAGATGAGTGCGAGGTTTCTTTTATGAGAACTGCTGAAAGATCTGCTCACTCTAAGGCTCCCATTGTTAACAATAGGAGAATTACTTTTATGCCGTCACGACGGTATGAAATCGAACGCGAGAAGAAAGCGAGTTTTTAAACCTCTCAAATTTGATGTATCTAGAAATTAGCCCACAGCAAGCGTATTGTCTGAAAATATGTCAGTCAAAAGGCGTATTTTTCTTTTGGGGTGTATCCTTTATCATCCGTTACTAGTTCAAAGCAACGAGAGGTCCTCTTTAACAATGCCATGTGAAACCCACATCAACGTATGATCAAACCGATGCAGGCTTCATTTTCAATTACTTCTCACCAATATATAAGTCGAGGGTCTGTCTGGGTCCCTATGGATGCTCTCTTAGATCTGCTGTTCGTTTTATGAGTATGGTCGACCCCCAGTGCACCATGAAGAGATGCGATTTACGCCTTGCCTTAAGCCCTTTCGAGGTTTGGGTCAATGCGTTGGTATCAGTTCTATCGATGTGCATGACAACCAACATCTCAATGACGTATGCATCTGTGGAGAGGCCAACCATGTATATAAGCCAGGAATGATTAGACTGAGCATACTAAATTCTTTATTGTAAGTATGGAAACCCAACCATTGTTTTGATCATTGATAACCATGGTCTTGTGATCATGCTGGTGACGTGTGTTCGGTCATAAAACAACTAAATGAAATCGAAGGATTGCATGTGGAGGGCTTATGTTAAAACCCCCTCAACAAGTAATCAACCAACCACGGCGCAGTCACGTGACTGAGTTCTGTGTTGACTGACATGCATCATATTGCATGGAATCGGACCAAGGTAGCATTGATACAGCTAAAGTATGCTCACTCTCACTGTGGATGGCTATCCTGATGCCTGTCCATTAGAGGGAAGCTCTCAGCTCCCAAACTGCTAATGCGCTGCTCAGAAAAATTGTGCTCTGCATTTGGTGTCACCCAAGGACATTATGACCCTTCATCTTCTGCCACCATCGTATAAGCAAAAGTTCAGACTAGTACATTACGCACATGTACGTACCCTTATAAATTAGAGTCAATTATTATGTTTGCATTTGGGCAATGTTGTACATTTCAAGTCGTATGCTTCCATAACAATGTTCCATTAATTGCGACTCTGTCGTGTCTTAACCGTAGAGGGATTTGCATTGGCCAAAAGAGAGAAGATACTGCTACCACCCCCCCTCCCTTCGCCTTCGCCATAATAGCAGATCGTCTGATTGAACCCGTATCACAATTTTCAGAGAGCAACCCTCAATTCATTCGGCCGCGGAGCAAAAGCAGTTAAAATGATTGATAGAAGGATGGACAAAATGTCTTCGACGATAGTCTTGAAAGCATACAATAATCCTAGGCACATGTTCCTGCATAACACAAGTAGCATGCAGTTACAACTCGTCTATAATTCATATCCAGTAATGCGATAATCTTGTGAAGTTTAGGGGAGAGTCACGTCCACCAGGTAGTGATATAAAGACTCAGGTATCACTTAGACATTGCATAATTCAGCATGAAAGATGCTGTTTTGAAGTTGTGAAATGTGCATTTGAAGTTGGCAGATGAATTATCACTCAGGATTTAGGTTAACTTTTTTATGATCACGTTTTGATGTACAGCCGCGTTGTATGCGTGCGATGACATTGGTCAAGCGATCCTCACGGCTCATGGTAGCTCATAACTCAGAAACCGCTCGCGTGATTCATTGCGGGCCAGCAACCCTCATAAACCCCGAGACAGATCCCCCGAACGCAATGCTAGTACACAACTGATCTCCATAGCAGCTTATTACGAGCTTCTAACGGATTCTCAGCGGATCTCTTGTGCCCGCTGACCATAATTCTGCGCTCCGAGTTCAATGCGAGCTTATGCAAAGCAGCTGCGGTTAAGGATCGTAAAAGAAACATTACCAGCGAGCTCATAACTATCCTTTATTCCCGGTTATGGATTCAAAAGTTTGTAACACACCCATCACACTGTCTCCCTATCATCCTCACTTGCAGTTTGTCATCGCTGGGGGATTCTCCCCTGAAAACCTCTACTGTCAGGGCACCGGCAATCCATTTGTCACGGCGGAATCTTAGATCATTGATGTCGCTGATCCGTCTTCATGGAAGCACATAATATTCAGTCAACCTCGATTTTCTTCTTTTGATGCTCCATTATGTCTGTCAGATAGAGGGTAATCGAGTCGTTGTTTCTACAACAAAGCAAGCAAGCCATTATGCGCTGTGGCTATTTTGTAGTCATATTGATATTATGATTTGACATACGTCCCTCATATCTGTTTTCTCTTGAAGTGAATAAATATGAATACGAATTCTGAGAAACAAAGCACAATTTATTATTGTTGAGTTGGGTCACATACCCACCCCTCATGATTATATTTTATATTCATGTTTTTGGTAAATGATTAAACAATAATGTTATTTTATCTATTCTAAGCTAACGTAGGGACTCCAATTCTACATCAATTACTCACGGGTTGGATTGTAAGATCCAAGCTCGTATTCAATCTCAGTATTCACTGATTGCCTCTTGAGAGATGGAAGCAATGTCTATCTATATACATAGGCAGAGTTTATATAATCATAGCTACATATGCTATAATAAAACATCGTGTAAAGTAGTTAAAAGCGCCCATGTAATCTTAATTTACGCTCCGTAATAATATGTATTCACCCTTCAGACAAAAGATGGTATTCAGTAACACCCTGTATATGCATCGCGAAAACTGCAACATATTTCTGGAAGCCAAATGATATTCTGATCTACGTTTCGACTAATAAAGAAGACCTCTGTTTATTATGGAACTTTGAAGATCGATTTTACGGTTAGTGACGAGAGACAAATTTTGAAGAAAAATAAATCGGTCAGCCATGAATACAAGGTGATTCAAATGTATATTTACAAGTAATGGGGATATTCAACCTTGCGTAATGTGTTACAAAAAGGCTATTTTCTCTAAAAACCGCGCTATGTACCCTAAAATAATTATCAATCATAGTTGCAGTAGCCTGTTATATATACAATCGTATCTTTTAGTTTAGTTGTTTTCCCCAAATCAATTGATAATTTCGAAGTTACGACACCGCGTCGTAAATTGCTTAATTTTTCATTCATGATCTTTACAATCAAGTGCATTTAACTCACTCGACTAGCGATGTTTATCTTACTTTATATTGTTTAAATGGCCAATTAATTATGATCATTTTTTAGTTAGATGTCATAAGATATTCATAATATTTTTAACGAATAAGCATTGACGAAACGTTGCTCAAAACTTTAACAATAGCAAATCATCTTCGCCGAATGAATTTTTGGTGATTTCTCGATATGCCCTTTATCACATTTCAGCATAATTACATATGTTCAATTTGCATACTACAACACAACACAATGATAAAGCATTGTTCATATTATAGCAAATATTACTGCATAATACATACATCTATTGGTCATATTAGCATCGCAAGGTAGCTCACGTGAACCAAGAAAGGTTTATACAATAGGCTTCTATAAGCATACAAAAGGGAGATTACAATTAAATGCGAAAACCTTCTGTGTTTAAGAACTCCCTTGACCTGATTTTTTCTCATGTAAACTGTGTTGATGTTTATTAAATACTGATAATTATACAAAATTGCAGAAAGGTTTTGACATGAATTTGCAGATTTTGTGATAGCGCCTTCTCGAGCTATAATGATATGTCTTGATTAACTCGTTTCATTTATTTCTATTTCATTTATTCCTATTCAACTCATCACTATTTTGGATTGAGTGCTTCGTGTAGCGACTCCACCTCTACATTGATATCCAACACAGATGTATAATCCCAAAAATGATCCAGAATAATAATAACGAGGTCCGATTCCTTGATAACGACTTTAATGTTACCTTCACAGTGAATTTCAACAATGAGTGAGCACAGGCAAATCACGGGGTTGGTTGGTGCGGTCTGTAGATGGTAGTTGGAGACTGGTGACTGTGGCTGACTGGATTGTGTCTACTCTGCTAGTTGGATTGGAGATGTGTGTTTTTATATGCTGGGTTTGTGGATGAGGAGAAGCCGTCAGTTTAGCATGTAAAGCATAAATCTACATGTATAGTTGGAAGCCCTTCTGTTGGTAGTATCAGTTTATCGGTGTGAACTTTGTATCTTTGGTGTGAATGGACTGTTTGCAATAGTAGGGGTCATTTGGTACTTGTCAGCCATCAGCGAAGAATGTATGTTCGTGTATTCTCTGTCCCAAAAGTAGAATACATTGCCATAGTTTATAGGGTTATACTAGACTTTTAACATCATGTGTTCATTAAAGCCATGTGACCTTAACATATCACTTCATCTCATTGCACTTATAAGCCCATTTGTTTCTGTTCTCATTGCACTTTAATAAACCAGCCTCAGTCAATATCTAGCAAGCATTCTTTATTTGACAATATGGACCTTAGTTAATTAAAAAAATATTTTGATTTAAAGTTTAATTTGGCGGTGGCGTCACTGTGTACGCATGTTTGTTCCCGGCCTCTGATGCTCCGAGCGGAACGACGAATGCGCGCTTTGAGGCCGTGTCTTTAACGCAGAATTTCTGGAATATTGTTGTAAAATGACCCGGTAAAGATCCTAATATTATGAAAATAGGCAACTCCAACTATAAATGGTAATTATTTTGAGATACAGCGCGCATTTTCATAGAAAATAGTAATTTGGTAACACATTACGCAAGGTTGAAAAATCACTATTACTTATAAACATACTTTTGAATCACGTTGATGTACTATTCAAAACAAAATGATATACGACTTTCTTACTTTGGCAGAATTGCTTGAAACAAGATGAGTGAGCGATTTTTTTCTGTGCTGAAAGATCTACTCGACGGTCTTTACTGTTCACAATATGACAATTTATTTTATGACACCATTCAGTCCGAAATAAGCGAGAAAAAAGCGAGAATATAAGCATCTCAAATTCGATGCATCTGGGAATTAGCCCACAGCAAGTTTTTATGCCAATAATATCATGTATCATTATGTTAACAGCGTATTTGTCTATTGGGATGCTTTCTCTATCATCTGCTACTAGTTCAAAACAATCAATCTTTAATTCATATATTGACGTATATATGCAGCCAAAGCTTACCTGAAGTAAATAAGGTGAAGCGGAATCTAACTGAACTTTGCCATTATAAAGGTATCATGCAAGAAGGCATCATAGTATTCTCATTTTTCTTTGTCACAGCAACAGTTTGATCGATGGATGAGAGGATGTTTTAATCTGTCGTTGCTTTGATCTGTGGAGATGGATGATCGTCCCCGGCACGCAGACAATCAAATACAATTATGCAAGTACATGATACGATTAGTTCCTAATGAGGCATGTCTACAAGGTTCACCTCACATATAATACTGGAAATCTAAGCAACTGGAAATTCTTCTTATTACGAAATCAGTCATAAACATTAAGACATCATTCACAAATGACGTCATTTAGTCAAATTAGAATAGTCCCTAGATTACTAGTGGAAACATTTGGGGCAATTCTACACAAATTCAGATCAATTTGATCTCACTTCAGAGGAACATCATCTTATAACAGAGACTGTGTAATGGCTATGTGGAAGGGTTGTCATGTCTCCAATATCAAATGTTATTTATTGCGCAGTGTAATCACAGAAGTCGAGATTGACACCTGATGACACGATTGGATGATTCTCGTATCTCATCAGTGTATTTCGTGTGAACTTTTGTCATGTTGAAATACACGGTCTCACAATAACATGTATGCAAACTGCCTGCATCAGTCACTTTTGAGGCCTCGCAACGCCCTTAACTTGAATCCCACGGAATCCGCGCTGATATGAGGTGATGGTTCACAGGAGAAGAGACCCTTTTGGCACGTGGGGATGTGCCATGCTTCTGGATGAAACATGAATAATTTACAAATAGGTCTTGTCTCAAATCTAGACTTGGAGGTGGGAGTTGGAGGATCTGGTGAAGAACCACGTGTAGGTGGAGCTCATCTTTAGGTTGAGGGCAGCATAATGGTATGGAGTGACAGTAACCCCACACAGCACCTCTGGCAGTAATTGACGAGACGCTGAATGCTAATAGCGGTATCGCCGGTATGCTAATGCGTACTTGTGACAACAGGTAATTGGCAGGCACATATACAGTCTATCATACCTTTGCAGTGTGTGTTTTTGCAAAGCTGAAAAACTTGGAATCAATCAGTCTTTTATTTCGTATTCATTTAAGGTACAAAGGACGAGAGTAACCATGGATAATCTAGCCCGCTGTAAACAGCGTTGATATTACTTTTTGGCTTTGCGCATTTCCCTGCCCGTATGTACAGCATGAAACACACAAAAAAAATGAATTTTTCATCGCAGCCAATTCATCAAAATTTGCGAGATCACCTCGACTGTCATCCTCGAGCAATGCATCTCAGCCTTTACTCAATCACTATTAAGAGTTATGAATGAACATTTTCGAGAGTAAGGGGTGAAATCAAACGTTGATTGCGCAAATGGAGGCTGGAGATTGATGCTGTAACGATTTGATGACATGGAAACCAAGATATTTAGTGTAATGAGGACATTACGATGGCTAGGTTGATCCTGATGCAATCGTAATGGGAGTCATTGCAACCCCTGCAGGCAGATATACGTAATTGTCGCTGATTGCCTTCGATGGCTCCGCTGAGGTGAATTGTAGATCGGTGTCATTTCATTTGGGGCAATCATCCTGGCCTGTTACAGCTGCCTCTTCATACATATACAAATAGCAGTATACTGCAGTTATATAATTTGCCCCATTCATTTGAAATCCCAGTGTGGGGTGATCGTACGGCAACACCGAACGAGCAACAATTGTCAGTCAGGATCTTGTTTTGGGAAACTCCGATTAATTCCTTTAGGCAGAAATTATGGCTGGACCGATCGACGGTTAGTTGCTCCCTGGGGGTCGTATATGCTCCTGATTTGTGACTGGGGCCAATGAATGATGTGCAATGATAGTCGCCCCAATGGAGTTGATCGGGTCGTGACCGGCTGTTAAATTCTGACACTTTTATGCTCAACCCCGCTCATTGCCCAATTCTTCACGGTGCTGTAAATGTTGATCTCACATAATCTAAAAGCATTTCTAGGAATTCCAGGCATGGATCAATGCGCTGTTAAAACTGCGGAATTAAACATTGACAGTTCACGGAATTCAGCATGGAATTATCCATTTTAAGCGCAATAAATTGAGTGGTATCTCATAGATAAAACAACCCGCCATTTATTCCACTACTCCTCATTTGATTCTTTCCTCTGTTTCTCTACAGCTGTTTTGATCTCTTTATTCGTTCTTCCGTTTATTTAATGGTTGCACTCTGCCCCTTCCTGTTTCCCCGGGGGTTCTTTCAAGCTCTGTGAACAGCGTTTTTCAAGGTTGAAACAATGCTTTTACGCGGTTTCGTCAAGGTTTCGAATGCAAGATCAAATGCAGGGCCCTTGGAAGAAGATTTTGCCTCATCCTACCTAGAATGAGACGCAAGACTTAGGAGTATGTGAACAGCTGCAGAGCAGAAATGCACTGCGACAAGTCTTTGCAAAGAGGTCGCATCAATTATCAGCAAAATGCGCAGTGTATTCGGTTTATACACTTGTCTTTTTCATAAGAAACCGCGCTTTTTGCATAACTACTAGTAGTAGTCATCAAACTTTACTTTATCAGTTCATTGCAAACGAAATATCATTAATACCTATTAGATTAATTATTTAGATAATTATTCAGATAAAAGGGCCATCCACAGCCTTCTCAAAATTCTTTCTTGTCAAAGAAGCTTCTATTTCCTCGTGTCACCCAAATGAATTGGTCCCACTGTTTATCTTTCCTTTCTCCCGAACCCTCCATGTCAGCGAATACTGAGATTGACTGCATTCGAATCAACATGTATGATACAGATCATTGTTATATTGGAAAGACTAATTTGCCATAGAATTATTGGTTTGGTCTACTTGTCCTTTTCATTGGGCTGGCCTACCATATGTATAATTATTCTGAGATCACAGCATATTAATTGCAATTAATATGTGCATGTGTAACGTTTAGCAATTTGTGTTATCGTTCTATTCATTTAATATCGACATCAAGGTAAACATTGATTTCAAAGAATAGACTTAACTCTTTGTATTGTTCCAAAACTGAAGGTTTTGTCAAAGCTGTCATACAAAGTGCTAGAACGTGTCGTTGAATACGAGTGGGTTTGCGATAAACAAAGCTGTCAATGTCGACGCCTATTGAAATTATTGTGATTGACAACTTCCGTGTGTGCATAATTGATTATTGAGTGAAACTGCGGGAATGTACCTGATATATTGGAACCCTAACAGATTGTACGCACCAAGTGCAACGGTATACTGTTCAATGAATACTTGCATTTGTTTTAATTGCGACATTCTAGTAGTGCAGTTCAGCATTAGGTTATTTTGAATATATTATCAGCTCATCATGCAGGAATTTACCTCGGGATAATTCCTTCAATAGTCACACAAGAATTAGCCGCGTCTGCAATCCAAACCAATTGCATGAACCTCGGGGAGATTGGGTCTCGTGATGGCTTCCTTTGAGACGCATTTTATTGCGACCAATAATGAGGTGATTCTTATGCGCGTAAAGAACACGTCTATGAATCAGCAGCGTCCTCTGATTGGCGCCACAAATTACTAATACAATTCAAACACGCAATAAGGTCAGCTTGACCTTAGGGCACAGAACAATCACCACGATTTACAGCTCTATATACATTAATCTAAGAGTAAATATTGCATTATTAAATGCCGAGATTAAACTAGGACGAAAAGTATCATTTGGTTTATAGCATGGTCAATGTCATCTAAATTTGTAGCTGAATTGTACTGCATATCTGCAGAGTTCAAAGCAGCGTCTGCTACGGTCAGGCCGATCTTTCTTCTGGCAAGAAGATTGGTCTTTCTATTACATTACCTTTGGTGCACCTGTCCACATTTAAATGTGCCAGAACAGGTTTGTGTATTGTGCCCATTCTTGGACATAGCCTTGGTGGGTTGGTGCCTTGGTGTGCGTGCATCTATCACGGACATTCAGCCTTACGATACTGTTTCTTACCTGTTCCTGTAGTGCAATTTCTGTAGATGAGGTTGGGGCCTCATTAGTTGATACAAACGCGAGTGTGATAAATTATATATTCTGAGCATTGCATAATAATGTATCATAGCGAGTTGTATATGCTATATTGCTATATGATGGATCATAATCTTCCAGAAAAATATTTGAAGGAATTCTTAGAATTATCTGTTTTAAGTTATCTTATTATTATGAGAAAAAAAAATCTTGCTTTCGTTTGGTTGTCGTTTTCTTGTTTTTATTTTTGTTTATATATATATTTTTTTTTTTTTTCTTTGAGGGGGACGGGGTTGTTTGTCTTTTTTTTTTTTTTTGTTTTTTTAGGGGGGGTTTCGATATCTGGAATATGCATAGTTCCATTCTGCTCAACTCAATATCAGGGTGTGATATGTAGTAACACCAGATTAAGTAGAATTGCGCTCGAATAGCGCGACATATCAATTTGAATAGCGTAAGTACGATACTCATAATTTGCTATAACATAGGAGTAATACTTCTGATTACGGGAAGTAACATAGACGTAATAATCCAATCGAATTACACGGAGAAATAATATACCGACGGTGCCTTGAGAATTACACGCAATATATCGTGGCGACAATGGTCATGATTTTTATGTGATCCTCAAGTATTAGCGTTTGAGATGAATCGCAGTTTCCGTGCCATTTCATGATTTGTGAGCCCAGAGCAAAGGGTTGCATTCATTTTGCTGGCAGTTGTGTCGGTTTTAAAAAGAGACTCATGTCTATTTGGGAAACGTATTTCATTATTTTTCTTTTCCGAAAACCCTGACGAGTGACTGAATCGCGATGCAACTGGAGCTTATAAAAGGCAGGCATCTGTGGTCTGTTTTCGTTCTTTACATTTGCCTCATTGTCATATTTTGATGGTGGGTGTTGCTTTGTTTGGGGCGATAGAAAGATATGTATGGCCTTTATATTTATGTTTAGTGATAGTTATCTGCACCACAGCTTGTGTTATCGGCTGCTGACTGTCATAAATAATTGAAGAGAGTATTATTTTCAACATTCCTTTCATGTTTTGAAGGCCTGCATTATTGTTGGTTGTCTTTGTGAATTCGATAGATGACTTTGACGTGATGGCAATGTAGGCTTGAAGCTATGGCTCGTTGGATAGTGCGTTTATTGTGAGCTTATTGGTTTGTAGTTTATTGCAGAATGGTTTGACATTATGTAGTTATTATGAAGATGGTTCATTTATATAAATCTTGCTTTGTACTTCGCCCAGCGACGGTCACAACGACTAATAAACAAAAGGTTTTGCCTTCCATAGAACCATGATGCTCTGCGCAGAGATATTAGGAACGTGTTTAACGCTATTGGTATTGTCGATAAAAGGATTAGAAGATTCTCAGAAGGGTGTCTTCAAAATGTGGCAAAGGACCTAGAGAGCATCCAATATTCCAGGAAGAGACGCTTGCCTTTCTCGCAAAAACAATGTATGTGATTATATAGATCAGATATTGGTTTATACATCACACGACCGGCGCAATAAGCAAACTCTGTGCTGATACAAAGCATGCATGGGATGTCCATGTGAGTTGTGTGCCTTCAAACTCCTCTTTCAGAGTGTCAGTTTTGCATCGATCACCGTTATACAAGACTTAAGATCAAAAAGTCCTTCGAAACCCCAACTTTGTGAGCATTGACAAAACAGGGGACAGCATGCAACGATTGCATTGTGCAAACATCAATCTGAGTCTGAACAAAGGCGAACAAAAAGACTGCCAAAGCACACTATCAGTTTGATCGACAAGTCATTTCTGAAAACATTCTCACCGTAATGTCAATCTGTGCTACAATATTTGATGTTTTAGCTGTCAGTAAAATCTTACGTCGCTCATTGAACTTCTTCTTGCAAGAATGATCAATGACGATTTTCTTTTTCTTTTCTCCTGAAGATAAATCGCTATTTTTATACGGCAACTGAATCAATAAAATGTTCTATGATATATTGAGCCCGTTACTGTTTGATATGAGTCAAGTTAAATCAAGGTAATCTCTTTTAATTTCCATTAGTTTGCCAAAGTTTCTATGGCTAAACACTTCACTAATAGGTTGTGAATACTGTTCTTCTGTTGAATTCATATAAAATATACACATTTCGACTAGGAACATAAACTCGTAAAAATTCTGTAGAATTCTTAATTTGATTCCATTTTCTTTGTAATCAAATATGATTTGTGAAAACCGGAAGTACTTATGGTTTCATAGAAACGACATTAAACCAAAACCAAGAGCACGAAATACTTATCAATGAGCAATCTACCAATTGATAAGACTTTTTCTTGTGCAAGTGGTAATCTTTCTGTATCTCTCAATACAATATGGTCAAAAAATAATGAGTCATAACTAAAGGGCATTAAAAAAGATATGTTATTGAGAACGAAGGCTATAAATAAATTATTGTTTAAATTTGCATATTGTTTAAAGAAGCGCCAACAGCACGTGGAAGTCATAATGACATCACACATATCTCATGCATATGAAATAAATTTCTCTCGGAATGACTGAGAAGTCCACAATTTCTTTTTGATCGAAGACAATATGGAGAAATAACAAGAAAAAAGGAAAGACAAGTCTTGATGTCTCCAGATGACCCACTTCTACCTCACAAATTACTAATGGCGATTTAACACCCCTATACTCCATCCGATTACGTATTCAAAACAGCACTTGTCCTCCCTCGTGAATACTAAACGCTAAAATACCCTCAGCTATGAAACACGTGTACAGACTGATCACTATAGGGAGACGAATAGTCTAGGCGAAAAGGGGGAATGGGTTTCTATTGACCTGGCAACAAATCAGGCCGACAGCTCAAGAAACAGACGAGCGCAGATTGTCATCTCACTATGATCCTCCCAGTTCCAAAGGAGCGACCTCAGACAAACTGAAGCAGCCTCTACGTCACTGAACTCAAGGCTGATTCATCGTCTGAATTGCAGACCCTCACAGGGATTGCCTCCGTTGTTGAAGCGCATACAAACAGCTTCATTTTCAAAGCGATTGCTGGGACTATCATCAGTCTGATAAGACAATGGACCAATGGACCAATGACGACTGACTTCTGTAGATATACCAGGCATGGGACATCAGAAGCAGTTAATTCAAAGGGTTGGTGAAATGCTGATTATAGGCAGTGTAGTGGATATCAGTGTACCATTATATTCGTGGAAAGGGGAGATAGACAAAATCGTAAATGAAAAGAAGCACAGTTGATATACAATAAATATGATACGATCTTATATATTTTTCTGAAGTTGTTTACAATCTGATTTATGTTACAAAATAAGATAAGGCTTTGATGTGATGTTTGCTCTTGGAGCCATGGCAAAACCCTCACTCTATTTTAGACTTTTGATTCAATTGCTGTCAAGGTGAATCTGCTCCTTGTATAATGGTATCAACCGGTCATTATATGCAACCCATTGAAGAGAACGTTGAATGATAATTGCACAAAAAAAAATGCTGCGTGTAGCTATTCAGTATATCACCAGCAATACGTGTCACAATATCCCATTTTGTTAGCTTGAAATCGCTGCATACAGATTCATGCCTGCTATTCGGGTTCAGGTTCAAGACCGCCATTAACGCATAGCGTCCTTGGGTGAGAGATTTAATCAAATTCACCTTCCTGGACTGGCTTCTGCTCGAATATATGGCTGGAAAAATGAGATTGTGGCCTGACTCAACATCAGATTCATTGTCCAATTCTCTGAATCCTAAAATATATATTTACCAATTTCAGAAGTATTCCAGGAAATGCCTTGATCACCGGATTGCATGCTGTCTTTATAGTGCTGCGTTGTTTTCATGATTTCATGTGTTTCATCACATATCGTTATTGAGTTTGTCTTGTGAATGTGACATCTGAGATTTGCTACAATACGGATTATACGGCACTATAATAAGTATTTTACAATTTATTAGTGAATGTGCCTTCTTTCAATTATCGACTTTTTGGGCCTTCCTTTATTACGGGCGAAACGTATTCCACTGCCACTCTTGTGCAAAGTTCAAGGTGACTAAATCCCTAGTGGTGGCGCCACCTGCAACCCCATGAATCTCAAGTTGAAAGGGTGAGATGTTGGATATTTGACGACCAAAGAGAACAAAGAGGTCAGGGGGTCATATGCTGCTGTCAACTAGAAAAGGCAACCTAGTTATAGTATTGTGAAATGTCTCCTAAAACAATAGCCGTGTATATTTGAATTTCTACGAGTTAATTAGTACGCTCTCTTCCTCCACATTGCCCGTGTTGATGTGAATGCTTGGCAAACCGTTTAAGTTCAATAAACCTTCATTGTTAAGGAATTGCTCGATAAGTCATGAAAGATAGGAGGTTTTAATTGTTATTTCTTCTTTCAAACCACCAGAAAATTAATTACAGGCATACCAGTTAATCATTTGCAATTCTATATGTATCACATTCGTACATCTCGCAATTGTTTAGACCCTGGTTATCTAGGTGCTCTCCGCCAGCTTGGCTCACTGTGACAGTACAATCGCTCTGATTGGACGTGGTTTTTGTTTGACCTTATGCTGTTTGCATTTGTGTTCATAAAAAAGCGAAAAGCCAAGAAGTGAGGCAAAGCAAAAACATTGAGGAACATGAAGCTGACAAAGATTGCGAAGTCGGGCAAAATGGTTACTGACCCACTTTATCATATCATATCTACACAATGGTCCCCTTATCAAAAGTTATCAAATATTATACTGTTTTACATTGAGGATGCACACTACTAGATACTATTATTAAGCTACCTTTAACTGTTTATTGTGCGTTTTGTCACAACCTGTGCCACAGCCTGTTAGCCCAGATACAGTACAATGAAAGGCATTTTTTCAGAGCATGACTTCAATGAGAGTATACAGAGCTCTGGCTTCAGTACAACCAATTTTACAAGCAAAAAAAAAACGAGCGTCTTCGTGTTGGAAGAATTGCGTTCCCTTGGTGCGTTCCATGTCACGTGATTTCGACAATCTGCTGTTGATGAACTCGATGCGCTAAGAAATCAACTTCAACCACCTTGAGTCTCTGTTATGCAAGATCACGAAAGTCACTGTGCAGTGTAATATCATACGGTACGGTGTTCTCAATTCAGCAAAACGGACACACTGGGCTCAATAGAATATTTCGCAAAAGCTGGACACGATGCATTCTGGCCAGGTGGGGTCAGTAGGTCAGTAGGTCCGTGAAATTACAGGTCCACATTAATTAAATGCATAATTTTATGTACACATGAATGAGTTGTACATACTCAAAAATGATCGTCAGAAGGCTTCACATCATAATACCTTGTCCTTAGTTTATTATGCCTGTAAAATGTACCCGCATGCTAGAAACGAACGTTATACGGGTCAGAATATATAGACCCTCAAATGACACATAATTATTAACATCTAAAAGTTTCAGGTCTAGGATCTTTGCTGACACTATTGATGAAGAAGGCCTATCAGCACATAGAATAACTTAAGTGTCTCTATTTCAATTCCGATCCGGTTGTGCTTGACGCATACTCAAAAACAGGATACGCCAATCTCATCCCTATGCGACAATCAGCATGCAATATGTAGGTAGACTCAGTTTGGTGTTCTCAGTCATTGATATCAGCAATAACATTAATTTTAATATCATTTTTTAAAATTAATTACTCTGGGGCAAACTAATGTTTATGTGATCCAATGAAGCAAGCGGACTAAAGTGCCTTACCATTGGAGGCAAAAACACAAGGTCTCTCTGCACGGGGATGGTGCATGGTTACAAATCTGGCAGTGAGTCCTGGGTAGCTGCGGGTAGTTTACATATCAAAAGTAATTGCAAGTTCAAGATTAATATTTACGGCGAAGTAAATGTATTTTACAATAAATGCAAGACTGGAAATCTCTCTCCGGTACTAGAGAGGAAGGATGTCGAGGACAACATTGTTCAGTGTAAGAAAACTCGTTGTTTGCAATGAATATCTGTATACGAATTGCACTTCTAAAATTATATTATTTTTATGAGGCGATCCAACTTGAGAGGCATAGTCAAGGTAGCTCCAGGCTGAAGTGTTGAAGAGAGTAAGCTTTACAGGCTGCCGGGACCAGCACGTTTGATCGCCCAGCAGAACAAATTGCACTTGGCGACAAGATTTTTAATGTGACTGAAAATTGACAAGATTTGATACACGAGAATTCCCAAATAGTTTAAATTACGACCATATTCGAGTGGTTTATTGTTTGTTGCATAATTGTCTACATTTGAATCATTGGCATGTGATACTGGTAGTACCTTGCATTTCAATGGATTAAAATTCATTTGCCATAAAACTCTCCATTCTTATTAAATGCAACATGATTTTCAAGTTCTTTTTACGACTTCAGATTCTCTCAACTAGTCGTACATTAATTGACGTGTGCGTTTCCGCTTAATGTTTCTGCTGCTCTTTGCGTAATTTGTATAATATGTGTGACGCGAATAAACATAATTTACATGTATCACCATGGTAACAAGCGGTGTCGTGACGTTCTACCCGATTGAAAACATTGCAAGTCATTTTCACTCGTTTTTCACAGAGTTCTGAATGATGTGAATATTATAATATTATGAACTTACAATTGAATACTAACTAATGTTGAATGATATCACCAATTAAATGTTATACACTCTTAAAAGTGGCTTCAAAAATCCACTCACTCTTCACTCATTGGCCTTAGTTCTCAGTTGTACCGTAGGCGCTCTCCTCCTCATTCTCACCGCTTCTGCCGCTGCTGGAAGTCCTTCTCGTGTCTATTCCTGGATGTTGTCGGGCCGCGATATTTTCCATCTTTCTCTCTTGTTCCTCCCTGGAGGCTCTCCTTTGATTGTTGTCGTTGCCAGACTTTCTCCCCTTCTCTTCCAGTTCCGGTACTTCATGATCTTTCTACGCCTCACTTCGGCGAAGTTAATGCATCCTTTTCTTCTTGCAAATTAAATATTGTTGTGATTTCCAGAAGAAGTTATAAGATTTTTTTCAGATGTTTGCTACAGTAGTTGGATAGTAAGCAAAGTATGATAAGAAAAGGTCAAAGGAGAGATGGTCTTTGCTTGGCATGCAACATTTCGTTTCATTCTTCATTAAGACGAAGTTTGGCTACGTCCTCACATGAAACCATCAGTAGGGGTTGCCTTGCGCAACGGTTGCCACGCACAGACGCCCATGTGATTAGTGAACTACTCCCAATTGACAAAACAATCGCTGGTGCAAACAGTCCGTGGGGAGCTCTTCATTGGTCTCAGATCAACTGACCAGACGCAAATGGATGAAGATCACGTCCCCCGATTGCCACGGACCTGGCCCTGAATATCTTTGTAAAATTCTGGTGTTATTTATACGTATATAGATTCATCATTTTGGCGTCGTGTTCACCGTTTGTGCGAAACAAAGCATTGGCCAGTACAATCTATTCGGATTATTATTCAACGATCATCATGGGCTGACGGGGAGGAAGAAGGTGGTGGTTTTATTGTTTTTTTTTTTTTGTTTTTTTTTTTGGTTTTTTTAAGGGGGGTACTGCTGCGTTTCAGAATGGAAAGATGTCGCTACTGCATGTATGCCTATCTGCCTAGCTCCACAGGATGTAAGTGAATGCTGAATTCTCTTATCATTATAACTCCATTAACGATTTTTTTTTTTTTTTTTTTTTTTTTTATCTCCAGATTCGACAAAAATCGCAACACTTCGCCTAAAATTTGGGAATAAGGCAATAGGTAGGGAATTGCAAGTTTGAAATGAATTGCAGAATTGTTCATATATTTTTAGGTCTCTTGGACTTCTTTTGATTGCGAGCTGATGAGGGTGTCACGTGGTTGAGGCGCGCCTGAGATGGGAACGATTGGTCTGTTTGCGCTTCAGGGAATAGTTTTCCGGTGTTGTTGGGAAGTCGGTGTAGTACTGTCTGCTTGTAAATGGTTGCTGCGTGGGCTGTTTTTGCGAACTGATATCGTTGTTATGTTATCCGTGATGCGGATCATTCGCAGAGTGCTTTTCTGGAATACTTCCAGATTTGTCAGTTGCGTCTCGCATGCGCTCCAAAGTGAACCACATCAGTGTTTTGTAGAAGACTGTGAGCAGGTCTTTAGCACCAGAGGGACGCGTCCTCATCAGGCGGGCCTTTGTTATTCTTCCCTTTTTCAGAATATGGTTGATGTTGTCTTGCATCGTAAGGTTTTGGTCAACATGTACTCCGACTAGGCGTGTTGTTGGTTGGCCCGTTTTCTCTGGGTGTCGTGGCGGATAGAAAGTTGTCAACACTTCTTTTCTTGGCTCCATCGTGATTCAAGAATTGTTGCACGCGTCCGTTACTTTTGTTTGATTCTGTCCAGTTCTGATTGATCTTGGCTTAAAATGTTTGGGTCATCAGCAAAAGCGATGCCATGGTTCTCTGTTACATGTTCTTACATGGAACGTCCTGTTCTTCAGATAGCTTTTGAGAAGCCGGAGTAGATGAGTTGGTGCACCATATTTTTGAAAGCGTTGAACCAGTTGTTCTCGGTCAACTCTATCAAAAGCTCCGCGATATCCGTCGATTTGCCAAGACGAGGTCGGAACATGAGTGTTTTTGGACGGAAACCATACAGCATTTTCGGTAGGTAATCATTGGCAATGGTGTGCTTGGTATTGTGACGGGCAAGTTGAGTTTTTATCGATTTAGACGGAACATCTATCAGTGATATTGGTCGATAGTTTGTGTAAATCGCAGGACCTTTCTTTTATATATTGGGCAGACGGCTGATCTCTTCCATGTTTGAAGCCATTCTCTTAGCTCTACCATTCTTTCATAGATGGCATGTAGTGGACGGAACAGTGCTTTTGAGAGGCTCTTGTAAACTTTTGGAGAAATGGCATTCGGACCAGAGGCTTTTCCTGGATTCACCGTCTCCAGCCATATTCTTACTTCGTTTGGGCATCTGAATTCTGGGAATTTGTTACATGTTTGCCCTCTTGAGATGAATTGACCTCCGCCTGGCAGAGTTGCTTTGACAACGAATGCCTCAGCAAAGCCTGTACATTTTTCTCGCGCATCATATTTGATAATTTGATGGTCAGAGTGTCACCATCTTGCTTCATATATGGAATGTCTCATTGGTTTTCTCATAGATCCTTGGCCATCTTCCAAAACTTCTTGTCATTAAAGCGAGTATTGCGGGTGTTGTTGCTTTATAGTTCTTAGTTTTTCTTGTACAAAGTGGTTGTAAATTTCACGATTTTTTTAATCTTCAAAACGATAACAAACATTTTGGACTCTTAATTATTCTATTGTTCCGATATATTTGTAAGCCATAGAAAGGATAAAGTTAACCGTTAACTCAGCTTCGTTAAGTTAACGCGACATCTATGTTTTCCAAATATAACGAAGCGAGCCTTCAACGTTGACAAATTTGCCTCGACTATTTTGACTATTTAAGAATAAAGAATTATATAAAAAACACATCAAATACTCTGTATACATGGGAAAAATGATTTCTAGGAAAATATGTTCAAATTAAACGTTTGGAAATTGAGGGCAATAACGAAAATGGCGCTGAAAGAAGAATCTGCGTGCATCTGCGATTGTCGCACAAATGTTCAGATGTAAACAATTTCTGTGTATACTTCCTATAGCACAGTCAACATGACGTTACAAAAAAGCAAAATAACGCAATAAATTATGAGCCATTCTTCACCATCGTAACCATGGATACAGAGGACGTTTCCCGGTGGATTTTAATCAAATGATAAAGTGCTGGTAAATCGGGCTTTCTAACACCGGGCTGCGTTCGAATATCCTATAACGTCGTCACCCCTCGATACCAAAACTTTGTGTCCTTGGGTAAGGCACTCAACTCCTGCTTACCTCCTCGGACCACATAAGCCTTAGTTGCTTCAGGATTCCGAGGTTAAAAAAGCCCACAACACAAACAAAAAAACAAAAACAAACAAAAAAAGACACCGAGTTTCGATGTTGTGTTACCGATACTGTCATATCGTATGCATTAATACTCTCGTTCGTTTATATTGTACATGTGTATTATTTGCATGGTGGCATGTACTTGTACCACTTTCTTACTCGATTAATGCCACTCTATAACTAAAAAGATAACAAGAGCCGGTCGATCCAAAAGCCTGCCGCCAGTTTTTTTGTTTTTTTTTTTTTGTTTTTTTTTCGTACTCGAGTTCTTAACTCAAATGAAATGTAAATAGATGCGATTGTGATGAGATTGACCTCATTTCGCCGCCGAGGAATGATAATGCTTTATATTGTATTCCGGACTCAAAACCGTGTCATTCGTCTAAAGGCGATGATAGCACTTGTAACCTCAGGAGGGAAGTGTCTCTGCAGGTCAGCATGCCTGGCATTTTGAACAACAAATGATCCGCATCCTGTCTTATGTTATACATTGTCGACTCTTGCCAATATATTTACTCTATAATACTCGTATTTTATCATATACTTATAATGATCACATATACTCGTATAATTGCGTAACTGCAATAATTACCATTAAACGTATCCCACGGGCGATTCATTTCAGTCTCTATTAAAACGAAAGTTGATAGAGCTAATAGCCATACTTATAATGATCACACACATGTAATCGTATAATCGTATAATTGCGTAACTATAGCAATGATATCACTGGACGTATCCCACGGGCGATGCATTTCAGTCTCTATTAAAACAAAAGTTGATAGAGCTAATAGCCATACTTATAGGGGCCGAATATTCTGTGATACATAAACTATAGTATAATGATAGTTAATAGATAATAAATTGTAATGCACTTTAAATGAGGCCTTAGAGATCAGAATGAGAAGATTAAGATGATAGATAAAGCCAGCACATGGAGCTCGTGATTGATTGGTTGATGGTTACAGTTGGTTTGGAAACGGATACTAGCTGTACTTGGAGTCCTGGTGCTGAGCTTTGCTGTTGGTACCAACTCCCCTGAACGACTACTCAAGAACAGCCTTCAACCGAGGCAATGAAATCTGAATCACGAAATCAGAACCGACACAGACGAAAATCAACAGATGGACAAGGATTCAGATACACAGGTATGACACAAAGAATCTTTCCTGAAAAGTTGGCAAAGAAGATGACTGAAAATGCAAACAGCTTAATGGCCAAGAAGATGACCGAATACGGCGAGAAAAGCTCAGCCAGAGCCAAACCGCAAGCCAAACCGATTGACCCATTTAAACCGTGATGACCTGATGACCAGGAAGGCTATGATAACCATGATTACCGTGGTGACCCTGATGACCCTGTAATTAATGGATAGGTCACGGGAAGGAGATGGTTATCGTCGCA
>KB292062.1:3709-23739 GCA_000328365.1 Capitella teleta
ACAGGGAGAACTGATGACATGACACCATCTACCTTCACAGTCTGCTTTCTATTGCTAAGATAGCTTTTTAGGAGATTTAAAGCATTTCCACGGATGCCATAATAGTTTAGTTTTTTTAGTAAAATATTAAAATCAACGGTGTCAAAAGCTTTTTTTAGATCCAGGAATAAGCCTATTACATGTTTCTTAGAGTCAAGAGATTTGGTGATATTATCTATGGTTACGGCCAGAGCCATTTCGGTACTATATTTTTTACGAAAACCATACTGACAGTCGCTTATCACATTATGTTCTTGAAGGAAATTGTAGATACGGTCGTGTATAAGTCTTTCGACAATTTTAGAAAAAGCTGGCAGAACAGAGATGGGCCTGTAATTTTGAACTTGCTTAGGATCACCCGCTTTGTAAATAGGAGTTATATTCGCGAATTTAAGCTTATCAGGGACAGTATTGTGTTGAAATATTAAATTTATAACGTGAGTTAAGGGCTGAGATATTTCATCAGACACAAGTTTTATTATGTTGGGTTTTATGGAATCCTGACCTGGTGAGGCAGATGTTTTTAGCTTAGCAATTGCTGATTTAATTTTGATTGTTGTAACCGGAGTGATAAACAACGAGTTGGGATAAGATCCCTTTAGGTAATCCAGAGGATTTGAATCCACATTAGGTATATTAGAGGCAAGACTAGGTCCGACATTCACAAAATACTGATTAAATGTGTCACAGATAATGGCTTTGTCACGGCAAAGGCTATCGTTCACTACGAACTCATGGCTAAGTGAGCTTTTCTTTTTTGAGCCGATGATTTCTTTCAAAGTTTTCCATAGTCGTTTCATAGTGTGTCTATTTTCGTCAATGAGACCTTGATAGTATTCTTTTTTAACTTGAGCTATTAAATGACGAAGTCTATTTTTATATCTTTTATATGTAATTTCATTAACTAGAGTTGGTCGATTTTTAAACTTTATATATAATTTATTTTTAAATTTTATGGAAATTTTTAACCCATCAGTAATCCATTTATTACCATCCCTTTTGGTTCGCTTTCTATTAACAAATGGGAATGATGATTCATAATGAGTTATAATTTTGTTTAGGAACATATCATAAGCTTGACAGGGGTTGTTCAGAGCAGTTATGTCCTGCCATGACTCATCATTTATCAAGTGTTTGAATTTATCTTTATTGTTTTGTGTATAGGACCTGTAAGATATAATTTCTTGGTCTGGAGTATAGCTTTTGGGTGTTTTAAAAGCACAAAAAATTGGATAATGATCTGATATGTCAGTGTGAATAACTCCGGTTTTGTGTTCTACATTTATATTATTGGTGAAAATATTATCTATGACGGAATACCTATTATGATCCTGTCTCGTGGTACTATTTATCAGTGGGATGTGAGTTTCAGAGTGTATGAGATCAAGTAATTCAGAGGCTACAGTGTCGTTTTGAAATGCGGAAATATCTATGTTGAAATCTCCTAGCAGATAACTGGTTTTATTTTCATGCTTTATTACCCTTAGAATATCTTCAAGTATTTTAATGAAATTTTGAAAGCTTCTGTTAGGAGGTCTATAAATCACACCAATTATCAGAGGGTTTAACTCACGTGTTGTGGGTATTTCAATGAAAAGTGATTCAATATCGTCGTTGAAGGTGTCCAAGTCGGGTCTAGGTTTGTATTCGAATTTACTACTTATAAACAGTGAGACTCCTCCTCCCCTGCGTTCGGTCCGCACCGAGTGTATACTATTGTAGTCGGGAATATCGTAATTGTCCTTGTTGTTAGAAGTCAGCCAAGTCTCTGTCAAAGCAATTATTGAAAAGCTAACATCTGTCAGGTGTAAACAGTTGGTTAGTTCAGTGTTATTTTGAACACCCGCATTGCCCAATTGCTGTGAAAACTATTTGCTTCACTGCTTCACCTCGAGTCGTGATTGCTTCGCTGTATGCTTTCGGCAGCAGTCTATCACAAATCAATTGGCAACTGCTATATAAACTTCAGAAGTACAAGGATTAATGATTGGTTTAGGAACATATATCCGTAAAATCATGATATAATCATAGATGCACACGGTCAATCTCTATTTTCAGAAATGATGCGCAAGAGGTTATAGCACCCGTATAAAGTAAAAAGTGCAAAACACGGAAATCTCCGTGTTTGGCGGAGAAGCGTTGAGATTTCCGTGTTTGCGTGCCCAACGCGGTGAATGTGTTAAACAGTTATACTTATAGTTATTATGTATCAAAGGCCACGGTGGCACGATGGTAGCGCGCTTGATTAGCGTGCAGAGGGTCCTGGTTTCGATTGTTATTAATATTATTATTATTATTATACTATATATTAAATTCCTCTTCAGAACTAAATTTTTAATTATTATATATATTTATATATAGCAATAAATTCCTGGTCCTGATAGCTAATCATTTTAACTAGACGAGCGCGCTACCAATGCGCCATCGCGGCTCGTTCTTATACATGCAAATTGTATAGGAAGATCGGGAGTCGTTAGCTAACAGGTCCCGACGACACACACATGCCTGTGTGGCGGTCGGATACCGTTAGCAAAACGGGTGGAGATATATGTCTCTTCCGTTTCTCTAACGGTGCAGATATGAGAATCGGGTGCAAGCTGATTCTTCTCTGATTACAACAAGCTGGACTCTGTCTGATAAATAATTTTGGAACCAATCTAAAACATGGCGATGGACAAATACTTTATTATAACTATATGGCCGTATAGTTTAAATGACTTTGGATGTCTTCAGTTGCCATACACATATTTAACAGCATCCTTCCAAAAGATGCGGTTTTAAGCTACAACGATGCTTGTAAGTGTTAGGCGATCCTAAAAAACAATTACTTACATGCAGTCCCTAACCAAAGTTGCCCAAGTTTCACACCCCTCTCCAACTGCCACCATAGCCATTGCTGTTACTAAGCCACATAATGCGTCCATAAGCTGTGGGTGAAAACAATTGTAAGCAATATCAGATTATGTGGCTCTAACCTTCATATTTGGATATTCTGAATGAGCTTACTGGTCGCTTCCTTTTATTCTTGTTCGCATTCTATTATTCACATTCATGAACACGTTTTTCATTGATCAATAATTTAAGATTCTATCTGGAGGCATGTCCGTGAACACAAGCAACCTGCTCAGATGAAGTCAACTGATTAGCTCTCGCGTGTCAAGCCATTTTGTAATAATTTCAGTCAATTGGTAAAATTGACTCAGCTTATTGGTGGTGAAAATAAACATGCCTGGAACACCACATAAATACAACCAGTTTGTCCTTTTTGACTGAATTGTTTTGCTTCTTTAACACATTCATCGCCAAAGCATTTGGAGATGAATGTGTCAATAATTTACGCAAAAAGCCTCCACTTCACGGCTCTGTACTTTCTATATAAACGCACACATAGCTAACAATTTTACATAGTAGGATATATCGTTCTCTTTTGAATCCAACGATATAAGATTCAACATCATACATACAAATAAATGTACCGAAATAAAGCTCTGAACAACACATACTTTGGTGAAAACCACACCCTTTTTACGCATGTCAATCGTGTTTTAATATTTTTGGAATCTCTTCGCCCTTGACCGTGTGTCTCGATTTTACCAACGCATTAGTTGCTTGGCGACGAAACGGAAGACACAAAAATTTGATATCTCTCGCCACTTCTTACGTTTTTTGGGATTATCATCGTTCTAATACACTGAAATATTCTTAAATTCAGCACCAGTGTAACACTCCATCCAGGAGAAAGATTTTGATACCAAAAAAGTGTTGTTTCTGTTTTGTTCCTTTGAACCTTCATGCATTAACATGCAAGCATAATTTCATCATCATCTCTTCAACTTCGTCATCTTTCATGTATCTTCATCAACACAATGAGTGAGCCACAGACCCCTTCCTTGGACTCCACTGAACAGCCTGCACCTTCTCCAAACCAGCCCGTTTACATCACCAAGGCAGAAATAGACGCCATTGTTGCCAAAGCTGTACAGCAGGCCACTGAAGATACAGCCAATTTGTTCACCAAAAAGTTGCTGGCACGAAGAGAAATACAAACAGAAAATCCAAGATCTTGAAGCTCAAGTCAGAACAACAGAGAGACATAGCAACCAACTTGAGCCGTCCCACCTGAGAATCTGGGGATTAGAGCTGGCCCCTAATTGTAAAACAGCTATAGCTTCCCTTGTGAGGCAACTCATGGGGCCAAGTGGTTCACCAATCCAGTGCCGGGAGTCCGACATAGATGCTGCTCATCCCCTTCCTACTAAGACGAGGGTCAAACATCCAAGCTCTACCTCTACCCCCTCCCCATCCGCGCCCTGCATCATCGTCCGCTTCCACCAAAGGGAACTGCGGGACGACGTCATCAGAGCTCGCCGGCAGCTAAAGGGAAGAGGCAGAATTGCCATACAGGAAGATCTGACTAGCAAGAACCATCAGCTGCTGCAGTAATTGTCAAAAGAAGACTATGTGGAATCAGCATAGTCTCAGGGAGGTCAAAATTTATGCCAAACTAAAAGACCAGAATCAACTCAGAAGGTTTGATATTCATGACCTAACACATTCACCACCAAACACGGAGATTTCCGTGTTTGCGTGCCCAACGCTTCTCCGCCAAACACGGAGATTTCTGTGTTTTGCACTTTTTGCTATACACGGGTGCTATAACCTCTTGCGCATCATCTCTAAAAATATCAAAGAGTTTGACCATGTGCATCTATGATTATATCATGATTTTACGGATATATGTTCCTAAACCAATCATTAATCCTTGTACTTCTGAAGTTTATATAGCAGTTACCGATTGATTTGTGATAGACCGCTGCCGAAAGCACGCAGCAAAGCGATCACGATTCGGGGTGAAGCAGTGAAGCGATTAGTTTTCACAGCAATTGGGCAATGCGGGTGTTCAGCTTGAATACTAGTGTATGGGTAAATGTATAATTATGTGATGAGTTATTGAAAAACAAATAAGATATATATGTACGATGTATATTACTCGTATACATGTATATAGACAAAAAAGGCAGATACACATTTCATCACAAGCATCGCTTCCGCAACATATGGATTTCTAGCACATATTTATACATGTGCATACATGTCTAGCAATGAAAGACCATGCATGTTTATTGAGTTTCCAACTACGATCTACATAGTAGTGAGTGAGTCGCTAAAATGTAACAGAGTATACATCGTTGAAGCGTGGCACCGTACGTGGCACGTGTATATGCATGGCGTGCTATCTTTGTTCCGTGTTCATTATGATATTCTCATTCTCAAACGAATTTTTTTATGTAGAATAGATCTAAATGCAATAAACCACACGTATTCGCGAAGCGGGAACAATTCCTAATCTTTATTTTGTCATTGTTGACTATATACATGTACAGAGGTGTAGCATCATTCTCTTTGCACTTTGCAAGATAATACAGGTGTACGTACCCTAATTTTCCTTTCAAATACAATTATAATAATACACGTGTGCCTCCGTCTTTGGTTTAGGCTCACTGATCAGTAAATCATGATAACCCCCCCTGTAATTAGCAGATCAAAGGATGAAAATGACAGTTATCAAGTCGAGAGTTTGAGTCGGCGCTAACTTCAACTTGGCGTTCAGTCGCTAATAAGCTTGTTTTCTCAAGTCCTTTTTGCATCACAAACCCGCACTGTTGTTAAAGAGATGCCTTGAAAACAGTGCTTTGATGTGTGGCATAAAAGTATGCCGAATTAGGAATAGTTAGTTGGAATAACTTGATAATTGATTGTGTAGCCTTTGATGTTCATTGACTGTTCATTCGTAAAAAACTTGTGGTGCAACAACAAGATCATTAGTTTATAATTATACTGAATTAAGACTACCTGAATTGATTATGTGTAATATTATGCTCATAAAAAATATCATTTCAGGCAAAGCGTAACAAATTCCTCGTCAATCGAAGAGCCATCAAAGGAACAATCTCCACTCTGAAAATGAAAGAATACTAATAAATGGTTGATTTTATTGCTTCGAACAGCAGGCTGCATACAGGAAGTTCAATTCACAAAATGCAGGCTGCAAAATGCATGATCTACAGAAGACCGGCAATAGAGATGAATCTTAAATATTGTTGAATATAATGTGGCTGATTCAAAGACTCACAGACTTTGAGTTGTCAACAGAAGCTAATTAATTACTGGTTATTTGTGTATGCAAAGAGATGTTAATTGTAAATGTTGTATGCATCAATAAATGGGTTTAGTTAGGCATTAGGCCTAATGAATCAACAGACAATCGTTTTATTCTATCTTGATTCATTTGTGTCGACACAAATGTCAATTAACATGCGTTTTCACCGTAACTGAGTAAATTTTGTATTTATTCAGTTGTATCCTGGTCTGATGTGTTTGTTTAATAGCATGCAGGTCTAACTTAGAGAAATGGTGTAATTTCAGTGTAATATCAAGCCATTTGAAGATTTCATTGGTCAAAATGCTTATTCTAAATCCTGATCATTTGAAGATATCTGATAGCTGACTGAGTCTGATGATTCTCCAAGGTCAATGGGGTCAATGGATGATAGTATTTCAGAACCCATATGATCCAGTGTGAGTGTTGTCCAAATTTGAAGGTCATAGGATTTCATTAAGTGAACTTCATGACAGTTTGCACAACGATATTTTATCAAAATTGACAAAAGTCGATGTGTTATTCACGTCACTGAGTGAATTTTGTATTTATTCAGTTGTATTTTGGTCTGATGAGTTTGTTTAATTACATGTAGGTCTAACTTAGAGAAATGGTGTAATTCCAGTGTAATATCAGGCCATTTGAAGATTACATTGGTCAAAATGCTTATTCTAAATTCTGATCATTTGAAGATATCTGATAGCTGACTGGGTCTGATGATTCTCCAAGGTCAATGGGGTCAATGGATGATAGTATTTCAGAACCCATATGATCTAGTGTGAGTGTTGTCCAAATTTAAAGGTCATAGGATTCCATTAAGTGTACTTCATGACAGTTTGCGCAACGAGATTTTATCAAAATTTACAAAAGTCGACGTGTGTTTTCACCGTAACTGAGTGGATTTTTTATTCATTCAGTTGTATCCTGGTCTTATGTGTTTGGATGATAGTATTTCAGAACCCATATGATCCAGTGTGAGTGTTGTCCAAATTTGAAGGCCATAAGATTCCATTAATTGTACTTCATGACTTTTTGCACAGCCAAATTTTACTGAATATATGAGAAAAGTGTTTTTTTTTTTCTTTTCTTTTCTGGCCACAGCAAAGGTAATTTTTTTTATTTTTTTCAGTTGAACTTCACACTGGTGTGTAGTTTTATTGCATATAGGTCTAATTTAAAGCAATGGTGCAATTTCAGCCTAACACTGAGTCTTTGTCATGAACACTTAGCGCCATATTACCAGAATGTCGAAAGGCGGCAGAAAATTCAAAGTACATTAATGGGAATTTCATACCCTAATCCTTATCTGAACATTCTGCAATTACTCACATCACCCAACCAGGTGTATTCAAAGATAAAACAGCACCCTATTTCACAGTGGTGTTCTTGCCAGAAGACCATTGTTGAAATGGTTACTGAACACAGTAAATGGAAGAAAGTAGATGGATATACAGTATATGTGGTTTTTGTTTCATGTTTGATCAATTCTGACAAGAACATACTTTTGATGTCTTGCGCTCCAATTGCCATGCGATTGACCATACCCGGAACTTCATTTAATTTACATTGCTCAAGGATTAATTTTCTTATTACTATAAAATACAGGAAATTGGTAGTTTAACGAATCACTCACATGTCTGCATGACGAGTACAAAATCAATCGGTGGTGAAAAGGGTGTCCAAACAGAGATTATAGTTAAAAATTGCCAATTTTAAAATTGCATAATAATAATAATAATAATAATAATAATAATAATAATAATAATAATAATAATAATAATAATAATAATAATAATAATAATAATAATAATTTATTCACTTATATAGTGCAGTATATACATATAAGTTTCTATGCGCTCCACATGAGTTAAAATGAGAAACATAAAAGGTGGACAAGGTAAAAAGAGGAGGAAAAGTTCGTCAATTTGCAAATATTGTCAAATATTGTTAGCAAAATTGAGAACCATATGTAGTTTTCACTCTTGGTGTGGATAAGAGCCATCGGTCGGATGATGACCTCAGATGTAGAGTGGACGCACGAACTGCAAACAGCGAATGCAGATAACTGGGTGCACTGGGACTGTTGAGAGATTGGTGGATGGCGCACAGCACCTTGAATTGACATCTTTCTTTGATTGGCAGCTAGTGGAGCTCCTTCAATATTGGTGTGATGTGATGTTGCTTGGGCGTTGACGTCAGCAGGCGCGCAGCACTGTTCTGCGCAACTTGCAATTTCCGCAGGCGAGATGTCGAGATGCTATCGAGAATACCGTTGTTGAAATCGAGCCTGGAAGTGACTGTGGCACGGATTGCCCTTGTACAGGCAGATGGAGACAGGTTATGTTTTATTTTTGCGATACGGCGTTGATGGAAATATACCGATTTGGTCGTATGACTGATTTGGGAGTCCATGAAGAGGTGGTTTTCGAACATGGCTCCCAAATTTTGATCAACTTTTGATGATTCAATTTGATGATTTCCAATTTTGAGTCTTAAGTTTACGAAATGCTTGTTTGAGGCTTTGCTGTAGATGGCTAGTACTTTAGTTTTTTTTTTTTTTTATTGTGTTTAAGTTTGTTCGAAGACATCCATCTCCTCACATCCTCTATGCACGATTCCATGCGTCTCAGTTGTGTTTCAAACTCAGCTCGGTGTCTGAAGTTTAGACGACTATACAACTGTGTGTCGTCAGCATAACCATGGCGGGAAATTTCGTGCTGTTTGATTATGTCTTTCAGTGGAAGTATATAGATGAGGAACAGCAACGGTCCCAAGACTGACCCCTGGGGAACATCAATGGAGAGTTGAGTGGGTTAAGAAAGAGAGTTCCCAATACGACTTGTGCGGTCATCAAGGTAGGATAACAGCCATTTGAGAGCAATATCTTTGAGGCCGAGGTCGTTTTCCATGCGGTGAAGTAGCTGTCGATGGTCGATGGTATGAAAGGCCGCGCTCAAGTCCAGGAGGACCACGAGCACGGCGTCACCGGAGTCAAGAATGTTATCCATCTCAGATTTGATGAACAGCAGAGCGGTTTCAGTGCTTGTCCCTTGTTTATACGCTGATTGTAGCGGATCATGCAAATTGTTGATGTTCAAGTACACTGAAAGTTGCTTTGAGACTGCTTTTTCCATCGCTTTAGCAATGAAATGGTAGGTTTGATATTGGACGATAGTTTTTAGATTGATGAGAGTTCACATCAAGACCACTTTTCTTCAGAACAGGCGATATCACTGCTTGCTTCAGGTCTTTTGGTACGACACCTAATCTGATGGAACAGTTCACCAGCGTGGTGATGTGAGGCAGAAGAACAGCGAATACAGGGGCTGTTTCTGCAGCTGGGTGGGAATACAGTCCAGGAGGCAGGTTTTATAGGGGCTCTGTGTGATGATGATCCTGATTCCCTCTTCTGTACAAGGATGGAAAGAACACGATATGTGCGTGTGTTCATTTTTTTTCATCTGTACGCATGTCTTTATGCAGGGAATTTTCTGTAGAGTCTAACTCCTTGTGAATCTTGAGTACCTTTTCCTGAAAAAGGACTTTGAGCGCACCTAGAAAACGCGACTTTGAGCGCACCTAGGAAAAGAGTATCTTGTCCTGGATAAGGACTTTGAGCGCACCTAGAAAACCGAAATAATTTTTATGCATCAAGTTTCATAAAATTTGGCAGGTGTCGAGTGGAGTGCCGAATGCATGTTTTTTTGTAAAATTTATAGGTTTGCATGCATATACGGCCAAGTTATGCCATTGCATTCACCTAGTGCACCAAGCTTGTTCAGTATCCACAACTTGTTTCTGATTCGTTGGATGTATTCGCACCACATTTTACAACTATGTCATTCATCGATCTAAGTAGACAAAATTTGGACAACTAATGTTTCAGATACTCAGGAAAACACACATGAATTTAATGACAGTCAAAGGGTGTAAATTATGTTAATTTGGGCTTATACAAACCCTGATTTTAGTCTTGTGAAATACGAAATATTATATCCTTTCGTAGTACCAGCCAGTCAAACCCTCGTTCTTTAAAGGGATGGGGAACTAAATTTTATGTGATGTTCTATTGACTCATAGCACCAATTGATAGCATTCAGTGCCAAAAACACCATGCCTGGATGCAAGCGTAAGGAAATAATGCATTCCGAATATCGGGGTTAGCATTGCGCCTATGGGAGAATGGCTTCCATTACGAAGTATAGGAGGCAAACGTCAGCTGATGGCTTGGTTTGGCTGATGGCTGATTGGTTCCGTTCCCCTCGTGAAGCTATCGATTTCAGCCAATCAGAGCAGAGCATCTTCGCCATAAAAGGACATCTTTGTTGTTTACGAAACGAAAGCGCATGCGTGGTGCACTCTGGCTGACCTTTTTACTGTTTCAGGATGAGAAACATGGTAGGTGTCCTCGAAAATCGCTTGTTAAAATAAGAAAAATAGCGAAAAAAAAAAAATTTCGCGCCTGACTGGTGGCAAAATGATTATTCTATCTATTTCCGAAAAGAAAATAAAAAAATATCCAAGGGTTTAGTCGCAGGACACGCTGATATGACGAGGCCCATTGTAACAGATGGGGAACTCGGTGTTTCATCACAGCTGCTGACGTCACGCCTAGTTAGCAATATATCGCCCGCAAAATCGTTAGCGATGATATTCCTTGTGTGGGCCAGGCATAGGAATCATTTATGGTGCATCAAATAACGACTCAAAGTCAATTTTTAACCAGTTCTCCCTCCCTTTAAAATTGGTGAGAACACATATATAGGCCAGTTCTACTTATTGCCTTTTCATTAAATTTATTTATCTATTTGAAGGTCATGTGAAATGAAAAAAACCAACAAAAACCTTTCTGTTTTTATGCACTTTGCAAGGTGTGTCCGCGCCAAACCTTTGTTATGCTTAAAAGTGTTTTAAGTGAAAATTTTGATATTATTGTTTTTCTAAATGGACGAAGAATGTACATGACGATGGTTATGGACATTTAATGCTATAATTAATGAGCAATTAACACCATTTAACACACACCAATATTCATTTACACGCAACCTACTTACAGATATATTTTGACACAAAAATAAAAGTTCTGCTGAAATTATGTTGTTGTAGTGATGCTATGGGTAACAACCCTTCATTTGGTATGCTCACTGTGGACACACCTTGTTATTTAATTGTCGAACAAAGGATATTAAAAAAAATAATGTCAATTATCAAGGGTACACACAACAAGAGGTAACGTAGCACTGCTTTTGATGCAGTTATGAGTTTCAGATTCAGAATGTTAATCAATTATTGAAGGATAAACATGTAAATACAATAATCGGGATGTTAAATTCAATTAATTGTCATCAATTTGACCACAAATGACACCTTCTGTTTGTCACTGATGTCAGGGCCATATACAACAAAATTTTGGATTTGGCAACCAATGCTTGTAAGTAGTTCGATTAATCAAAGTACCCTCTTTCGTTTGATGTACATATCATATATATTTAGTGGCATTTAATGCCCTAACGATGGATTTTTCTGATTTATTAATTATTTTGGCGCCATTTTCAGACGATCTTGCGACCTTTGACCTGAACGTTATTTTTTGCTCATTTACGTAATAAAAATGGGTAGTATGGTCTTGAAATTTAGCAATATTCGATATACATTGACTTTTACGTAGTTTTATTTGATCGGGGATAGATTATTTCAACAATTGGGTCTATTTATCCATAAAACAAGAGGCATGCAGAATTCGGGTCACCAGTTGACTAAACATCATTCCACAGTTGGATATCTCAAAGTTTCTTCCTCAGCAGCCTGTCACATGTGAGTGGTTTTTTAAATTATATTTTTGTCCGATTATACCGACTTCTTGACCTGTTCATTGTCGTCATTTGGTTTTAGTTATTGTAATTGCATTTAGCGTGTCTTTGTCTCAGTCTTTTATACTGTGTTTATTGAATGTGGAGGGCTTTTAATCTGGTGAGCGATAATCAGTTGATTCTAGCTCCCCAAGGCAAGTGTATGGGACACAGATGAATCAGTCGAGGCATATACACCTCGATGGTAAATGAATTTAAATGACGTATATTCAGTGTACTGACTTCGAGGCTCCACACTAGGGACGGGCTCGACATAACCCAGCAAACACGGAACATTCCCCTAACGTTACCAGCAGGTGTAAATTTTGGTCACCTGCAGGTAACATTAGGCTAACGTGGTGCGAGTACTTGATCTCCGCGCTCTCATGGTCACCTGCAGGCGACGTGAGCATGGACCAGCAGGCAGGAGCTATCGCGCTTTAAGCGTTAAGTGTAAATACGTGGAGGTGACGTGAAAGGCGAAATATTTCAGTACTTTAACAAACACGAGCAAACATGCGTCCTGTCAGACGTTATAACATGGAAGATATGCTGACCGATCTCACCAGTCTCGACGATGCAGACGGGATTAACCCGGTGTATCAATGGGTTTGGGTAGAGCCCGGAATCGACGAAGACTTCTTCAACGGCAACTGGTATGTGGACGTGCAAGGGATCTTTGACAACGTGAGGGCTGACGGCGACGACATCAACGAAATGGTTGTTGCCTTGTACATATCGGAGCATCTCCAGCTCCTACTCGGGTGGCCCAGCCGCACCATGGTCATCCGGCACGGGCAGCCCCTGCCCACCACCAACAGGCCAATCTACTTGAGGGACCGTCCCGCCCAGGGCGTTCAGAAAGCCTTACCGTTACGTCGGGCACATCAACGGGGAGCTGCGGGAGCTGAAGATGTGGGTGGAGGACGACTACGGAGAGAAGCACGCCTTTGCGGCCGGCGGTCAGATGTGTGCCCACCTGATGTGGAGCATAACGAGGAAGGGGTGTGAGGAGGGGAGCGGCGCCGTCGTACATGCCAACCCTGACCCCCTGGAAGGAGTCGTCATGCTGAACTTGGACGGTGACGAAGGAATCTGGAACATGGGTGGGATCGTCGACTGGAGCGGATGGAGTCGGGTCGGCATGAGAGAGAGGACGTCCGCCCCTGCTTCGTTCGAGGTGGCCCCACTTTCGGTGTGCCAATCTTTCGAGCGATACCCGAGAGCGGCCATCACGGGAATAGGTGTTGGCATGCCCGACTTCTTGGCCGACTACATGGGCGTGCCGAACAACCTGCACGTCGCTCCCTGGGGCGAGACGCCGGACGGACCGAGGAGGTTGTCGGAGGACTCGCTGCTGGAGGCGGCCGTCCCCCGATACAAGAGGATCGCACCGGTGCCGGTGGCGCATACGAGGGTCGTCCTCTCGCCGGTGCCGACCGAACCGGACAAGTTTGATTACGAAAACTACAAGACGGGGAAGGCAAAGATTGTGTTGCACGTGAGGAGGATCGCCGAGTGTATAGAGAGATAAGAATTACCAAGCATCGGGTATAGAGGGAAAAGATATACTGATTATCGGGTATAGAGGGATAAGATATACCAAGCATCAGGTATAGAGAGATAAGAATTACCAAGCACCGGGTATAGAAGGATCAGATATACCGAGCATCGGGTATAGAGGGATAAGAATTGCCAAGCATCGGGTATAGAGGGATAATAATTACCAAGTACCAAGTTTAGAGAGATAAGAAATAACATCGCATCGGGTATAGAGGGATAAGAATTACAAGCATCGGGTATAGATGGATAAGAATTACAAGCATCGGGTATAGAGGGATAAGAATTACCAAGTACCAAATTTAGAGAGATCAGAAATAACATTGCCGACGCGGTGTTACGGAAGGCAAAGATTGTGTTGCACGTGAAGAGGATGGCCGAGTGAAGTGTTTACGAAAGAATGGCTGGGTACGTCGTCGACCCAAGGGACGACTTGTTCATCACCTTGAACTCTCACGCCGTGGAAGGAACTCTGGAGAATGTGAAGAGTGACTTCACAATCAACATGGCGCAACCCATCCAGCTCAGCAGAGGGACTTGGTATTGTCTTTTGAACTGCATGACGTTCAGCTCCAAGATCATCAACTACAACGGGTCGTATGAGAATTCTGGACCAGAAGGGGGGCGGGGAGTCACCGCTGGGGATGTCGACGAAGAAGAGGACGAGGAAACCCCCATCCTCCCGGTGGCAAAGATGAGGAGAATGCTACCCCCTGCAGACAACTCCAAGACTGTCGAGTGCTCATACGATGTACTCGCGGTGGACGGAGACAGGGATTGGAGGAAGGTGACGCCGGGGGAGAGGGCAAACCGAAGACGATCAGCTTCACTGACGTGACCGACATTGCCGCTGTCGCAAACGACATCACCTCTCACGTCGAGAGGATCGCCTACCCGCCTTACCCGAACCCGACAACGACCACGGTCGACAAGGGGACTTACCTTCAATTCTACCGGAACCTTTCAGCCGAAGGAGACCCTCCAGTATACCGCAAGAGAGGCTACCCCCTTCAGCTGGAGCCCGTGCTCAACCGGTGCAAGGACACGGCCACCTTCTTTTACTACATCACAGAGCACGGCCGGCTGAGGAACGACTCCGGAACCTATCTCAGGCTGCATGACAACGGGAGGCTGAACTTCTACACCGAGCACAGGATCGGGTTCTTCGTGTACGGTAACGACCCCGCCTCCAGGAAGAGGATGATGAGGGTCTTTGGGCACGACGAAAACACGATCTCCTTCGACACCGGGTGCACGGGAAATTGGCAGTCCCCGTTCGTGGCGAGCAAAGAGAAGCCGGAACACGGAACCCCGATCGACCCTTACAACCTGTCGGCTCCGTACACGTGGTGGGGGCCGTCTACTGCCAGTTGGGTGTCGGCGGATGGCAACTTGGGAGACTTCCTGAACGAAGACGGGAAGGAGTTCGTCCACATCTGTTAAGGTGATGAGTAGAGGTGACCTATTAACTTACTCTGTGTTTAATTTTGCTGTGGTTATACAGGCTTTGCCTGTGTTTGTACGATTTGGGGCACAACTTGCACTGAAATGCCTCCATCCTCTAAGAGATAATCAGCGATACTGAAGGGTCAGAAGGCCAAGATGCAATTAGCGATTTCTGACGGTCAGAAGTTCGCCGAGAAGAAAGAACCGGGAAACACGCGCATCCATCACTGTCAGATAGCAACTACTTGGAAGGCATCGAACTTCTGCATTAACTATTAGAAACACAGGCTGCCCCACATCCATGCTTCTAGTATATAAGACACGAATATCTTCCATGAACACTGATTCCTCTACGCCTTCTCACGACACCTTCACACATCTCTCTCTCACACGTGCCCACTCGTCTCGTACGAACCACACACGGAACTCTATTATTTGTGATACCCTCTTTGGACTATTTTATTGAAGGTAAATTAAAGCCAATATGAAGTGATTGGTTGAGTCTTCGTTATTACGAGCTTGGAGCTTACCATCCAACTAGTGCATAAATGACGTAGCCCTGGAGTCACTACGTCATTCTGCTGGCCACCGACATAATTTGAACATGCGTGTGATCCTTCTCCTCTGGTAAGTGCAAGCTTCGTTTTCCGTTTTTCACATAGCCGGTAGTGACTGTCGATCTTTCAATCACACAAAACTCCTTAATTGCCCTACCATGTGCGTCGCACCTGTTAACTCTCAGCTCTCAGTTAGTGCAGCCACGCGTAAACCACCTGTTAAACCTCATGTCTTTTAAATGGGTCAGAAGTGATTTGAATAACCGTTTAATCAGAATGCCAGAAAGCGAAACCCAAACTAGCCCTGAATCACTGATATATACTAATAATATTGAAAATGCAAATAATGAAGATTCGAGTATTGCCTCGTGTAATGCAGGGATGGAATATGATAGCTTTACCGGCCCGCAGGCTAATGAGACCATTAGGGTCAAACCTGAAGCTAATGGGAGACGAATTAGAATAAATGAATTTACTTTAGAATCTGACGAAGGGGATACTGAAAGTGATTTAGAAATTAATCGGGATGAGCAAGATGCATTAAAATTTTTCTCTGCAATCGCAGACGTTTCGGCGACAGAACGCTTCATTAAACGAGTCGGTTTTTGTGATGGGGATAAACCTTCCCAAACTCTCGAATGGCTCAGAGCTATTGATTGCTTACCAGGTAACGTACAAGTTGAAATCGCTCTTCAAACAGCCGAATCTACTATTCATTCTTCTCTTAGAGAGTTGAAAAACGCGAAATGGCCTAAAATTAAAACGCTACTAGCAAACCGATATGTAAATGCAAATTTCTCAGAAGCGCAGAAAGAAGCCTTGGATAGATTAGAGCAACGTCCCGGGGAGGGGTTGTATAATTACATAACTACTTTTGAGGTCCTTCTTAATGAGGCGTATCAAGCTTTACCGTTAGATCAAACATCCTTGATCCGTACATTTTTGAGTGGGTTATCTGATAGAGATATGGCTAAAAGTGTTGCTCATGTAGTGCCTCGTTCAAGCACCGTGAATAATTCATGTCGAACAGTGATTGAGCAGATACGCTCAGGGATCCCCCAGGGGATCTCCCGTCTGCACTAACCGGGGTATATATACCAGGCATGCTCGTGAATAAAGAGAAGGAATTCAGTAGAGCCCAATTGACTCGCGTGTTTCTTTGAGCTCCTACAATTGGTGACCCTGAAACGTTGATTGGCATATGCAATCCGTTGTATCCGCCTAGGGTGCAGATACCCTCTGCAGCCCCGTCACCGCCTAGTCGTGCAACCACGCTAGCCGCTTAGAACTACAAACAAGACATGCCCGAAGCTGATGCTGCCGCCGCCGCTGCTGCTGTAGCAGCCACAGTCTCAATCAAGTTGCCAAGCTTTTGGTGTTCTGGATCTGCTGCTTGGTTTTTCCAAGCTGAAGCGCAGTTCGCGCTGCGCGGCATCGTCTCAGATGAGACAAAGTACTACTACGTGGTGGCCGCGTTGGACTCAACCACTGCACAGCGAGCCACGTCAGTCCTGCAGGACCCGCCAGCTGGTGATACGAAGTATCAAAGCCTCAAAGACTTCTTACTCGGAGCGTTTGAGCCGACAGAAGCAGAGAGAGGAGAGCGCCTACTTGCAGTATCGGATCTGGGGGATGGTAAACCCTCCGAGCTCGCTGATCGTATCCTGGCCCTGAACGGCACTGCCCCTCAGCATTTTTTGCTGCGCAGCCTGTTTTTACGGGCCTTGCCAGCAGCAGTGAGGAACGCCATCTCCACTTTGCCACTTAAAGACCTGCGACAGCTCGCCTTGGAAGCTGACAAGGTTGCCGCCTCCTGTGCAGGCTCGTTCTTTGTCACCTCTGCCACAGAGTAACCCGCATCCCAGTCACATCGACCCCCTTTGACCAAGTTCATGTGGACATCGTTGGGCCCTTACCGCCGTCGCGAGGGTACTCCTATCTGTTCACTGTGATCGACCGACACTCCCGCTGGCTGGAGGCACTGCCGATGAAAAGTATCGCAGCCGAGGAATGTGCACAGACCTTCCTTCATGGCTGGGTGTCACGTTACGGTGTGCCCACAGACATCACCAGCGATCGAGGTCGGCAATTCACCTCCAACCTTTGGAACGAGGTAGCTACGTCTCTCGGGTCCAAGTTGCACCGGACCACTGCCTACCACCCACAGGCCAACGGCATGGTAGAACGGATGCACCGCACCTTGAAGGCAGCCCTACGAGCCCGTCTCACCGGACCAGATTGGATGGGTCAGCTACCGTGGGTGCTGCTTGGTTTGCGCGTGGCGCATAAGGAGGACTTGGATGCCGCCCCGGCAGACCTAGTCTTCAGACACAGACCAAGGTTACCTGGAGACCTGCTTCCCCTAGGGACGGCTCGTACACCGCCTAAAGTGCCAGAGCACAGAGCAACAGAGGTGTTCATCCGAGTGGGGGCCCATAGAAGACCGCTGGATACACCGTACTCGGGTCCCTACAAAGTTCTCCGTCGCAGCGCAAAGACCTTCGTACTCGACGTCAAGGGTCGGCAAGAGACAGTCTCGATCGACCGCCTGAAGGCAGCCGCTACAACAACTCGCAGTGGGAGGGAGAGTCGTCCGCCACTCCGTCTCGGTGTGGGGGAACCCATGTAGTGCCTCGTTCAAGCACCGTGAACAATTCATGTCGAACAGTGATTGAGCAGATACGCTCAGGGATCCCCCAGGGGATCTCCCGTCTGCACTAACCGGGGTATATATACCAGGCATGCTCGTGAATAAAGAGAAGGAATTCAGTAGAGCCCAATTGACTCGCGTGTTTCTTTGAGCTCCTACACTAGAAAGAAATTGAGAACCCTACCGGAAGTTGTTAAGGAAGTTAGGCGGCATTATCAAGACGATGATTTACTAAGACCTCGTAAGATTAGCAAGGTGCATGCAATTGATAAGTATGAAAATCCCCAAGTTTCAGCATTATCCGTAGTCGTAACCGATCTAGTTAACATGCAAAAGGAAACTAATGCCCAAATAGCAGCTTTAGCTAAGGTCGAAACCAAACCTACTCTTAAGTCAAATTATTCATGCTTTAGATGCGGAAAGCCAGGGCATTTTTCTAGAGAATGCCGAACTAAAAACACTAGTGTACCTCCTGTCAAAACCATGCACCAGAACGCTTCTGGGCAAACATGCCATAGATGCCGAAGGCCGGGTCATACATTTAAGAATTGTAGAGCTGGACCGCCGAGGTCACCTTGTTATTGTGGCGGAAGCCATTGGTTATTTGATTGCCCCAAGAAATCCCAAACTATCCCTAAGTCGGGAAACTAGATAACTCTACAGCCGAGGTAACAGGACGCTGTTATCAAACCTGTAGAGCGAGTGGTGCAGACGGACGGCCTAGGATCCGTCTGGATATTAGTGGAGTGCAGACAACTGCACTTGTAGATACTGGATCCACCCATACTTTCATTGATGTAACTGATGTCTATAACCAATCATGAATTGCCAATTCGTGGGATGTGTAATGTTAGACTTGCTGGACTTCCGATTGAAGTCCTTGTTTGTGAATCATTAGGAGTCGATATTTTAATCGGTTCGGATCTATGTCGCTCTGCTGTTATTGATTTCAAGAACGGGTTGCTCACTTTGGGAAATCAAAAGTTTCCAATGCAAACCGTTGAGAAAAGTTGTTTTTCTGTTGTTGCTGTTTCCTGTATACCACGTGCTCCTCAGGCAGTGGTAAATGATGTTATTGATGCTTATCGCGATATCTTTAGTGTTAAGGCGACGCCGGTTAATGTAGCTCGATCCCTGCCGCCAGCAGTGATTGATACAGGTGACCACCCGCCTATTAAACAACCTTCTTATCGTATGCCTTTACTGAAGAGACAGAAAGTTGAAGATTGTGTAACGGAGATGTTACGGGACGGAATCATTCGGCCAAGTGATTCTGCCTGGGCGTCTCCTATTACATTAGCACCGAAGAAAGATGGCACTACTCGTTTTTGTGTCGATTACCGAAAAATTAATGCAATCACTCGAAAGGATGCTCATCCCCTTCCACTTATTCAAGATGTTTTTGATCAAGTGGCTGGGTCTAAGATATTTAGCACTTTGGATTTGCGCTCTGGATATTGGCAGGTCCCTATGGCAGACTCTTCTATTAGTCGTACAGCATTCTCTTGTCATTTAGGACTTTTTGAGTTTGTTCGGATGCCCTTTGGACTCACCAATGCACCTGCTATTTTTCAGCGAGCAATGAATAAGGTTTTGTCAGGTCTTATTGGGCGATGCTGTATGGTATATTTAGACGATATAGTGATATTTTCCCGAAATCCCAAGGAACATGCTCAGCATTTGGAACAAGTCTTTAAGCGTCTTCGAGAATCAGGATTGCAACTTANACCATCTAAGTGTCATTTCGGCTTATCACAAATCGATTTATT
>KB292062.1:28047-45051 GCA_000328365.1 Capitella teleta
GAGATGGCGACGTCGAGGAGTGAGGCATGGCCCACGTGCGGCATACGCTTGTCATGAACTTGTACAGTGTATTATATTTAGAATCGGGGTTTTGCATCCTGAATAAAATAAACGCATTATGAAAACATATTTGCATGAGGTATAGCACATATTTTTTGTGCCACTTTATGGTTTTTCGGACAAACGGATAGTATTGAATCTGCTGGTCAATCCGATCCACTCCATTCATTTGGGCGTTGTAGTCGACGATGCACGATGGCTTCGTTAGGGTAACTCTCTCCCTGTGGCCTCTTTGTCTCACCTGTAGAACAAAAAAAAAACACTGATGACGTCCACCAGACATATGTGTCACAAGTACAAACCTCCACATCTTGCATCGAGGCTTCATGGAATGTCGAAACCATCTTCACTATTCGTTTATCTTTCCATGCAAGAAGCATTGCTCTGCCGTTGTGCAAAGCAAGTGTCTCTCCCTTCTGTAGAGTCGGAGCCTTCATTGCTGCCGGCTCTCCCCTGTTGGCTCTCATTGTTCCGCAGATGTGCGTTTTGAGATTGAGGAGGATGTCTGTGACTTTCACAGAATTGTAGAAGTTGTCCATGTACAATTGATGGCCATGGCCGGCAAGTCTGTCCAGAAGATTTGTGATGGTGTCCGCGATCGTCGAGGATACACCTGCGTATGGCTTCATATTCCAACAATATCCCGTATCTGAGTCTGCCAGGACGTAGGATTTAATTCCGTATTTTATTGGTTTGGCTGGGTTGTATACCCGAAACGATAATCGACCTCGCCAGAGAAGCATTCCCTCGTCGATAGATATGTTCAATGCTGGCGTATACAGATCCCGGAATCGCTGTAGGCACAGTTCCATCAAGGGGCGAACTTTGAACAGTCGATCCTCGCATTCAGTGGGCTTTGATTCATTGTCAACAGTGTGGAAATATGTCCAAATCAATTCAAATCGATTTCGAGGCATTACAGTGGTAAAGAATGGTGTGGCGAGCATTTCATCGGTGGACCAGTACATTTCAAACTCAGGCTTCTTCATTATGCTGTCAGGAACATGAGGCTGAGGAAATTTTTCATCTCGGGAGGAGTGATAGGTCTCCATTTCTTCGACCGTGCGTACTTCTTTTGTTGACCTTGCGCTCTTTGGCGTTGAATGGATTGATTGGCATAGCGATTCGTTTCCATAACCATCATGTCGATTGCTTCGTCGTCAACAAACATCTCAAAAAATGCTGCTGGGTCGTCAGAAATAACGGAATGTCGTGGACCAGAATGCTGTGTGAACGGGATCTGCTCAGACGTCCATGAGTCCAGGCTTTCCCACGATCCAGCTCTGTTGGCAGCAGCGGCAGGCACTGGCGTATGAGCGGTTCGCCGAGCGCGCGGAGCACGTGTCATGGACGCAGCTGTGGCATGTTGAGGACGTGGAGCAAGTGCCATTAGTCTTGGGGGATTGTCATCGAAAATGTCTTCACTGGGAGTTTCCTCAGATGAATCAGAGCCACTCTGAAAACATGGAGCAACAAAATGAGCACAAGGATTAGGGTTCAAACAAGGGATATTTGAGTAAACGTGTACACAATAACATAAATATACGTGCAATGCTAAAAAATTACAACTCCTGCTCAAGCTGTAGATCTACATGTTTTCAAACTATGATGCACTGAACATATATTTTAGAACACCCTCAAATCATTCCATGTATATTTGACAAATAATTTACATTCGTAAAATAACATAATTTACTTTTTCTCTATAATTATTCCGAATGATGAATACGCATGCTGACTAATACCATGGAGGAAGATTATGATAATACTGGTACTTACTTCATCATCGCAACTAAAAGGGTCGTTTTCTGAGTCTGAGTCAGCAAGTATTTCGGACAAGGCTTCACTGGTTGTAAACTTTCGCTTCATGATTGCTATAATGTGTTCCATAGACGATAGTAGATACTAGAGAAACGAGAACATCAACGCATTTTATACCGCGACTAAGTCCATGTCTCGTTATCTCATAACTCCCGTGAGTTACATCAATACTCCGATCCCGACTTGCGACCCCATGTTGCTCCCATATCACGCATCTCGCCAGACACTGGTTGCTGTTGGAAAGCGAAGAAGGCAGCGTGGGCAGCATATCTTGAAAACTTCAAAGAAAACTTCAAAGAAATTCATATTCGGGAAACCCTTATGTTTACAGTTATATCGACGACAAACAATAGAAACAGGCGCCGGTCACCCTTCCTTACTAATTGTCTGGCTTTCAAGAAACACCTCATGAGAAAGAATTATTTTGATCTCAAATTCGCTGCGTTCCTCGTTTTTATATCAAAGGAATCTGACATATAGTGATATATTATAATTACACTATATATATTATATATTATAATTATGCGATATATTATATCGGAACTTGTGGTCCTTCATTGCTGGATATGCATTCAAAATTGTATTCATTGGCAAGAGATCTGTGAGTTGTAGAAACAATGCTGGTAGTGTATACGTGTATATATGCTTATTTTTGTCCATACATTTCATGTGTATTTACACACGGCCGAAAAAATTTGACGCAAGCCTTGATTGAGGGGAAGATGAATGTACTAGTACAGGACATATACATGTATATGAGGTAAATACATCGTACATACATATCTTCTTATTTTTTTCAATAACTCATCACATAACTATACATTTACCAGTACACCAGCATTCAAGCTGAACACCCGCATTGCCAAATTGCTGTGAAAACTATTCGCTTCACTGCTTCACCTCGAGTCGTGATCGCTTCGCTGCATACTTTCGGCAGCGGTCTATCACAAATCAATCGGTAACTGCTATATAAACTTCAGAAGTACAAGGATTATTGATTGATTTAGGAACATATATCCATAAAATCATGATATAATCATAGATGCACACGGTCAAACTCTTAGATATTTTCAGAGATGATGCGCAAGAGGTTATAGCACCCGTATATAGCAAAAAGTGCACAACACGGAAATCTCCGTGTTTGGCGAAGAAGCGTTGGGCACGCAAGCACGGAAATTTCCGTGTTTGGCGGTGAATGTGTTAAAGTCCATTCCAAACCTGAATGAGATTGTTCATGGCAATGTCTGTGAATAAGTAATGCAACTGGATGTGAATGCGGCACGAAAATTTGATGTTGACCTGTGCGACCCCCCACCCTCAGCAAATCTGCTTTGTCTAAAAAGGGAGATAAACTGGCAATTCGAGAGGACTTCTTAATTACCCCTCTTGATTTGTCGGCAAACCCAGACTGTTGTGCACGAAGTATAATCAGAGCTTGCGCATTCAAAAGATTGTCTGCTGACAGGCGACATGAATCAGACATCCTCTTTTGCTTCAGGTAATCACAGAACTTAATCAACCAAGCCACTCCTCGACTAAGTGAAATCCAGGAAGAGTATTTCTCCGCTACGTGGTCGACCAAGTGCAAGGAGACAGGAATGTTTTGAAACGCCTTGTGTCGCTCGCTATATAGGCCAGAACAATCTGGGAATCCCACCAGTAGTGTGATGTAGTGACTCCAGGGCTACGTCATTTATGCACTAGTTGGATGGTAAGCTAAGCTCGTAATAACGAAGACTCAACCAATCACTTCATATTGGCTTTAATTTACCTTCAATAAAAAATTCTAATGTACTCAAAATAAAAAAAGGTTCCAAGAAAGTGGTCTTTGTAGATCTTCCGCACGAGATGAGGGGCACGTGAGAGAGAGAGAGAATGTGTGTGTAGAGATGTGAAGGAAGCTGTATTATATACTAGAACCATTGATGTGGGGCAGCCTGTGTTTCTAATAGTAAATGCAGAAGATTGGTGCCTTCCAAGTATTGGCTATCTGACAGTCATGGATGCGCTTGCTCTCCGGTTCCTTGTTCTCGGCGAACTTCTGACCGCCAGTATTCGCTAATTGCACGTTGGCCTTCTGACCTCTCAGTATTCGCTGATTGCCTTTTAGGAGATGGAAGCAATCCCGTGCACGCTCTGCCCGAAGGTCTATACATGCATAGGTAGAATTTATATAATCATAATTACATATGCTATAATGAAACATCGTGTGAAGTAGTTAGAAGCATCCACGTAATCTTAACATACCTCCCATATTTAAGTTAAAATATTTAGTGCGCCAACTAAAATTTTTACTTTGCATTAAGTTGCTTAATGACACTCATCATGATTGCCTTCACCCACTTACATTACGGTCTATCAAAATATGTGTTATATGTATGTATTCAAGTATGGTTGTATTGGTGCATTGGGGTATTGGTATATGTTGGTGAGTAGGATGAGTAGGGTGTGTTGGATCCCTTCAGTAAAACACATATAATACATTCAAACGACATTAATTGAATTAGCAATATCTTGGCGCAACCAGGTTCCTTGTCAAAACTGTCATATCTGGAGTCATCATGGTCATTATGGTCAGTATGGCCATCAGGGTCATCACGGTCATCATGGTCATCATGGTCATCATGGTCATCCTTCTCATCAGGGTTATCGTGGTCATCATGGTCATCATAGCCATTAGGGTCATCACGGTCATCAACTCTCTAATTTTTCAACAATTATATACGTTATTTTCATCATACATCAATGTGATTAATATCATTGGATTCCTTTTTGGTTAGTGATCATTGTGTAGTGTTTTTTTGTGGCTAATTTTGCTTTCTCTGTCCTTTAATTGAACTTTTTCGATATCACATTTATATTTCTCAGTTATTTAGAACTTCTCTCATTTCATTTCCGTCACAGTTGATTGCACACTATACACTGCACGCATTAACTTCTTGATTTCTCTTCCCTCTGCTTATTCTTTATTCCTCGTTATTATTTGTATTTCTTTTCCTCTGATTATTTTTGACCCTTATACCGAAATGACAACAAGGAAATTCAGCGTTGACATGAAGGCCTTCTTGACAGATCCTGATGGTGCTACTCTACTCCGAGACACAATATGTGGTCATCTATGTTCAATGATCGAATCCCTGAAAACGGATTTCAAACGAAGAGATGATCGAATAGATCATCTGGAGACGAAGCTCGAGGAGTTAGAGGAAAGAAATGACACCCTCGAACAATATACACGCAGGAATTCTGTGCGAATTAACGGGATCAGTGAGTCGGCAGCCGAAGACTGTGAGAACAAAGTCCTCTCAACCATCAACGAAAAGCTGTCACTCTCACCACCGATGACTATGGACAGCATTGACCGGATGCATCGGATAGGCAAGCCAGTCCCCAGAAAACACCGATCGATCATCGTAATTTGTGCAACTTACCACCAACGCAAACAAGTGATGTCAAAACGTTCCTCCCTTAGAGACTCCGATATATTTATAAATGAGGTCCTCACAAAACACAGAAACAATATCCTGTATATAGCGAGACAAATTAAGAAGAAAGGTTTAATCTCAGACTGCTACGATGGTCGAATCCTCATCAAAGATAATAAAAACCTCATCCACGAAATAAAAAAACACACTGATCTCTCTTCTCTTCAAACTGAATCTCAGCCAAATTACCCAATTACCAGTATCCAGCGACTGACCAAAAACATTCCCACACACTCCTCTCAATCCTTACCGTTCCGAAGATATATATGTACGATGTATATCCCTCGTATGCATGTATATATAAAAAAGGCAGATACACATTTCATCACAAGCATCGCTTCCGCAAACATTTGGATTTCTAGCACATATTTATACATGTGCATCATGTCTAGCAATGAAAGACCATGCATGTTTATTAAGTTTCCAACTATGATCTACTTAGTAGTGAGTGAGTCGCTAAAATGTAACAGAGTATACATCGTTGAAGCGTGGCACCGTACGTGGCACATTGTAAAGGATGAGGACCCCACGACGAGTGAGAAGCGTGTATAACTATGTATAACATTTCTATATATTTTCAGGTATCATAATCATTATTATGCATGCATTCAAATTCATATTGTATAGGATAGTGAATAGATAGTTTTGACCGTTAGAGTTGGGGATTCAAATATAAATGCACCGAAAGACCGCTCTCTTCCACTTGAGATTAATGTCAGACACGCGCAGGATTTTCAAGTGGAATAAACGGCCTACGTGACGGCGACCACGCGCAAAGGAAGATTTAAACCCGGGAGAGAGAGAAGGAGCTTCAGTTTGCAAGTTTGGCATTTTGCGCTCACGAAGTCCAAGACCAACGGACAGGAAGTCACCCAGAAGGCCAGGACGGACAAGTTATCTCTCGGGAGGTTCAAGACGAAAAGGACAGGACATCCACTCAGGGAACGACGCGGAAGGACAGGACGAGGCAGCAACGAGGCATCAAGAGTGGGAGAGAGGTATCGTGTTGACCGGGGCTATCGGGTGCACTCTAAATTCAGTAATATTCAACGTTTCATATTTCTTTAATTCCCAACTTCTAGGTAGTGATTAATTATTGTGCTAGGTTAGTTAAATTTATGGTAAATGCCTGCGCGCATTTGGTAATTGTATAAATTAAATATCTAAGGTTTGAAACCCGGTAAATAAAACCTTAGAAGGTATAAAGTTATTTCTTCTTCAGTGTTCTCTGTTTTAGGGAAATCTTTTGGTTCAAAGGTAAAAATAAAATTTGCGAATTTAATTAGATTCGGACAATATTTAGAAGTGTACCGGTCAGTACAGACCCCAGAAAGGCGACGAGTAAATATTATATTGACGAATTATAGTCAGTGTGATATTCAGCATAAATATTACATTGGTGGACCGGACCTAAATATTACAACGTGTACACGCATGGCGTGCTATCTTTGTTCCGTGTTCATTATGATATTCTCATTATCAAACTAATTTTTTGATGTAGAATAGATCTAAATGCAATAAACCACATGTAATCGCGAAGCGGAAACAATTCCTAATCTTTATTTTGTCATTGTTGACTATATACATGTACAGAGGTGTACATGTGTACGTACTCTGATTTTCCTTTCAAATACAATTATAATAATACACGTGTGCCTCCATCTTTGGTTTAGGCACACTGATCAATAAATAAATTATCCACGCTATTCCAACTGACTATTCCTAATTCGGCATACTTTTATGTCACACATCAAAGCACTGTTTTCAAGGCGTCTCTCTAACAACAACGCGCGTTTGTAACGCAACAAGAATTTGAGAAAGCTAGCTAATTAGCGACTGAAATTCAAGTTAGCACTAACTAGCGCCATCTGCTAATTACCGGGGTCGTTATCGTGCGGTAATAGTTATGCCTACACAACGTAACCTCTATAATCACAATGCATGTTATGCTGATCATACTGGTAGCTGAGACAAAACTGTGATTTTCTCAGCTTTTTGCTTGCAAAGGTGTGGTTTTCACCGAAGTGTGTGTTGTTTAGAGCTGTATTTCAGTACATGTAATTGCCTGTGTGATGTTGAATCTTATATGGTTAGATACACAAAAAAAAAAAAACGATTTATCCTTATATGTTAAATAAGTAGGAATGCGTGCATTCATATGGAAATTATAGAGCGGTAAAGTCAAGGCTTTTTGAGTAAAATACGTGGCGGTATAGGGGTATCGTCCCGAAAATGCCTTGGCGGTGAATGTGTTAATGTATCTATGCTGTCTCTGAAGCGGAGAGGTCTGAACGTGAAGGACAAGCTTAGAGGGTGGTATTTTTTCAGGCAGTGTATCAGTGAGCACGCTTGCATGCTGGAGGACACTTTTGGCATCAAGCTTTACCTCTTTGCTCATGACGAGGAAGCCGACCGGGAGAAGAACTTCGACCGGCGCCAACTGAGCTTCCTCACACTCTACTCTCCGTCAAGCAAGGAGAACGGACAGAGTGGACGCTGACAACAACTACACGCATGCTCATCTCATCCGGTCCCACGAGGTAACCCTCCACGGTCTCTGTTGCGGTGCGTGCAACAAGGCCTTCTCTCGTCAGTGGACCAAGAAGACTTACAAGTGCAAGACGGAGCCGACCCTACACTACCCTGGTGGACCGAGAGCGAGGCAGCTGACAATATGGGAGCGACTGGAAGAGATTGGCCTAGACGTACCCGGCGGTCCGCGAGCATAGAGGGCCCAACATTACATTGTCTGGCGTGCTGACACTCATCCTGTTACGATCACATGGCTTTAATTAACACTTACATGATGTTTAAGTCTAGTATGGCTCTATAAACTATGGCAATGTATTATACTTTTGGGTCAGAGAATACACGAACATACATCCATCTCTGATGGCTGACCCCTACTATTACAAACAGTCCATTCGCACTAAAGATACAAAGTTCACACCGATAAACTGATACCATCAGCAGAAGTCCTTCCAAATATACATGTAGATCCATACTTTACATGCTAAACTGAAGGCTTCCACTCATCCACCAACCCAGCATATAAATACACACATTTCCAATCCAACTAGCAGAGACAGAGACAGAGACACAGAGCAGACACAGAGCAGACACAGTCCATTCAACCACAGCCACTAGTCTTCAAGACTACACCAACAGACCCCGAGATCCTCCTGCAATCCGCCATCGTTATAATTGACTGTTAAGTACCATTAAAGTCTACACGTTGCAAACAGACGTTGCCCTTGTTGTTCAGATCACCTTTGGGTATCTTCAGCTGTGTCCGAGAATAAATGTAGAAGTGGCAGTCGCTACACATCCTCTCACTGGCAAGCTGATGAAAGTGACTGCAGTGTCAAGCGCTGTAAACTTCCGAACAAAGAGTTGGTCGACTGTACCCTGTGAGGCTCGGACTTGGACGGGAATTAATGCCTTCAAGGACTTCTACCGGTTGGCGAAGGAAGTGAGAATGATACAGGAGATGTGGTGGATTGTGAAGGTGAAGCCAATACTGGACGGAATTAAGTAGAATGGATCATTGGAAAAGATGCTGAAGGAATACGGCTCTACGCTCCCTTGCGTGTCGATGCCATGGAACCTTAAGACGATGATTGCAGAGTGGACCCCACACAACCAGAAAGAAGGGTCTCGCGTGATGTACGCGAAGGGCCTCTACAGGTCCGTACTCACTGACGACAAGCTCCACTTCCTCAATTGGTCCAACTACGACACCCCGGACAAGAGGCATTGGGACGACTACTTCAAAGGCAAGAGTGGAGACGACCACTGCGAGACGGTGAAGGAACTGATGGAGATGGCCCGTGTTAGACAAGCGGACTTTGACAGGATGGATGACAATATAGGAGGCGGATTCAGCGAGCTCTTCCGTGGCAACGTGTCTCTACCTCACTTTGCTCGATACATGAGATACAGGGTAGCCGAGCAGCAGGGGTATGCCTTCTTCCTCAGTCACGGCAAAGAGGAAGGAGAGTCAATCAAGCAGCGCTTTCACAACAACATGAGCTGCTGGTGAACTCCTTCTATGGCAGGACGATCCTCAACAAGCGCAACTATGGTCGAACAAGAACGACAAGCAGTGACCTGAAGAGAGGAGCTATGGTGATGGACCCGATGTTCAGGGACCTATCTCATGTGAAGGGTCCACTAGTGCATGTCTTGTCAGCCATGCCCACCGTGCAGATGGACACACCCAACCAACTTTGTAAGGCTGTGCTGGACCTGGCCAATGTCAGGATGGTGGACTTCTATCACGACGTCGTAGAGAGACTGGGAGGGGATCTCATATCACTTAACACGGACGCCTTTACCTTTGCTGTCCACCCTGACATGGACCTAGCCAAGGAGCTTCCAATTGACGTCCTCGACGCCTACTTCGACAACCCTGAGTGTCCTGAGAATGATGTCGTAAAGAAGCGTGGGACACTCGCCTGTTCCACCTTGAGAGCAGCAGTGTGTACGCAAGGGTTGTTGGACCGAAGATGGTGTGTGTCAGCAACGGTGAGAAGGCGACCAAGGTGTCTTGTAAAGGGATAAAGCGGTCGGCCCTCCCGGATAAACCCTTTGAAATTTTTTCATCTGTGTGCGACGGCGGTCAGCACGTGGTAGAGTTTCTGTCCTTTGTTCAACACCCATCCAACGGCGGTCTCGTGCCGACAAATATTAGGCGAACATTGAAAAACACATGAGCGGACCATGATCATCTCAGTCATTGCATAGTCACACAACAGCAAGGATGGTCAAAACACTGCCTGTCAGAAGGAAGCGACAATCGGGATAGGGTGATGTGAATAATCAGCACCGCGCCAGACAAGTCGGTTGGGGGAGACAACGAAGACACACAGGGTGCAGAGGAGGAAGGAGATGGAGAGGACGTGTTTGACGTAGTGACTCCAGGGCTATGTCAATTATGCACTAGTTGGATGGTAAGCTCCAAGTTCGTATTAACAAAGACTCAACCAATCACTTCATATTGGCTTTAATTTACCTTCAAAAAAATATTCTAAAGTACTCAAAATAAAAATAAGGTTCCAAGAAAGTGGTCTCTGTAGATCTTCCGCACGAGATGAGTGAGCACGTGAGAGAGAGAGAATGTGTGGTGTGGAGATGTGAAGGAAGGTGTGTTATATACTAGAAGCATGGATGTGGGGCAGCCTGTGTTTCTCATAGACAGTGAAGTAGATTGGTGCCTCCCAAGTATTTGCTATCTGACTGTGATGGATGCGCTTGTTTCCCGGTTCTTTCTTCTTGGCGAACTTCTGACCGCCAGTACTCGCTAATTGCATCTTGGTCTTCTGACCTCTCGGTCAGTATTCGCTGATTGCCTCTTGGGAAATGGAAGCAATCATGTGCACGCGCTGCCCGAAAGTCTACATACATAGGCAGAGTTTATATAATCATAATTACATATGCTATAATGAAACATTGTGTGAAGTAGTTAGAAGCATCCACGTAATCTTAACATACCTCCCATATTTAAGTTAAAATATTTTGTGCTCCAACTAAATTTTTTACTTCGCATTAAGTTGCTTAATGATACTTATCATGATTGCCTTGGCCCACTTACATTATGGGCTATTGAAATACGTGTTATATGTATGTATTCAAGAATGGTTGTATTGGTGCATTGGGGTATTGGTATATGTTGGTGAGTAGGGTGTGAGTAGGGTGAGTGGGGTGTGTTGGATCCCTTCAGTAAAACACAAATAATACATTCAAACGACATCAATTGAATTAGCAATATCTTGGCGCAACCAGGTTCCTTGTCAAGATTGTCATCTCTGGAGTCATCATGGTAGTTACGGTCAGTATGGCCATCAGGGTCATCATGGTCATCATGGTCATCATGGTCATCAGGGTTATCATGGTCATCAGGGTCATCATGGTCATCAGGGACATCCTGGTCATCAGGGTTATCGTGGTCATCATGGTCATCATAGCCATTAGGGTCATCACGGTCATCAACATCATCATGGTCTTCACGGTAAGTATGGCCATCAGTGTCATCACTGCCATCACAGTAATCATGGCCATCACGGTCATCCTGGTCATCAGGGCTATTTTCTCAGACATCACGGTTTTGTCTTCATAACTTGGTCGAGCGGCTTGGCTCGTGGTTTGGCTCTGGTTGAGCTTTCCTGGTCATCTTTGGTCATCTTCTTCGCCAACGCTTCAAGTAATATTTTCTGTGTGATACTGTATCCTTGGCCCTCTGTTCGTTTTCATCTGTGTTTCATCAGGCGTTCTTGTACAGCCTTGGTTGAAAGCTGTTCTTGGGTAGTCATTCAGGGGAGTAGGTATCAACAGCAAAAATGGGCTCCAGGGTTCCAAGTGCAGCTAGTATCCGATTCTCACACATACCAACAGTAACCATCAACCAATCAATCAATCACAAACTCCATGCGTTGGGTTTATCTATCATCTTAATCTTCCCTTCTTAGGAACATATTATGCTTGATCTAAAAGGCCGCATTTGAAGTGCATATCAATTTATTACCTGATCTAAATCTAATCTCTACCTAAATCATTACGCTATAGTTTCTATATCGCCGAATATTCGGCTACTCTAAGTATGGTTATTAGCTCTATCAACATTCGTTTTTATAGAGACTGACATGAATTGCCCGTGGGATACGTCAAATGGTAATTACTACGGTTATGCAATTATAGGATTATACGATTATGTGTATGCATGTAGTTATTAGGAATAAGATAAAATACGAGGAATATAGAGTAAATATATCGGCAAGCGTCTATAATGTATAGCATGGTTATGTGCTTACTACAGAAAGTGTCATATGATGCAGTACATTCTATCATCTAACTCCGCAAGATGCGTATAACTAACTAAGCAAGATGCATATTATTTGTCGTAAACCTCAGGCATGCTGACCTGAAGAGACAAGTGCTGTCATTGCCTGCAGGGTCAATGACCTGCAGAGGTATGGCTCGGTTTTATATATATATATCATTTTATTCACAAACTCAAGTTTGTACATTTTATATGAAAAACAAAAACAGTAAGTTTAACAGAACTGCAAACAGTACTTAATTAAGTAATACATAAATAATAAAGTAGTGCATTAATTTCGATATGACTCAATATGCAGTCTATTGAGCCACACCGAGCTTCAAGTAATTCTTTTAAAACAGTAACATTTACAATATCGTGTTCTGAAATGGCGCTAAAATATTTTGCGAAAAGTACATTTTTCAAACAGTTTTTCGGCATGACTAAATTTTGCTGATCACATTGTAGGAATACTGATGTTTTTTTTTTAATTTTTAGCCACAACAGAATTAGAAGTAAGAGATAAGTTTGCACACAATTGAATCAAAACATTATCACTTTTAAAACAATTATTCCAAAAAGAAGAAAATCTGTACATAAGTTGTGTATCTAAGTCTGGTTGGTGCATTAACAGGTAAACATATTTTGATCTCGTGCGTACATTCAAATTAAGTAATCGCTTAATACATTTTTTATAACAAACAATGAAATTATTTATATTACTTAGCGACCAAAGAGGAGAACCATAAAAACTTGTGCAATAGGATTTGAATAATGAACATAGAACATCAGGTGAACAGTGCTTGTAATGAGAGTACAAAACATTAGTTTTTATAATCATATCCTTAGATAATTTAGACAGATTTTTGGCATGTGTATCTTTTCCAATTAAAGTTCCTAAATGTAAAGCATTAGTGACATATTCTATGGGTTGGCCGTGGAGATAAAATGGTTGACAACAATGAATTCTTGAAGAGTTATTAAACAGGACAACGTGACTTTTGGTGCTATTGAATTTGACAGAATATTCAAGTGAAAACCGCTCACAAATTTCTATTAAGTGGGACATGGCTGAGTGAGTCGGTGCTATAAGAGTAAGATCATCAGCATAAGTTAAAGCTCCACAATAAACATGACCTACATAACATCCAATTTTTTGATTTTTTCAAACGCATTAAAAGTTCATCCATATAAACACAAAATAAAATTGGAGACAGCACTCCCCCCTGCTTAATTCCATTGCGGCAACTAAACGGAGCCGAAACGGTATTTTGCCACCGAACAAGAAGAGTCTGACGTATATAAATGTGAACAAGGAACTTAATTAGAGCTGGGCACATGCCCCTAAACAACAGTAAATTAAACAACTTGATAAAGTGCACCCTATCAAACGCATGAGAAGCATCGAGCAAAGTAGTATATACAGGCGTATTACGACTGTTATAGAATTCAATGACCTCATTTAAAACATATGTACATTGGGTTGTAGAATGGTTTGACTTAAATCCAAATTGTAAATCGCTAGTTGACAAAACATTAGAGTGAACTTTTAAAACTATGTGATCAAGAATTTTACCCATATTGCTGCTAATGGCTATTGAACGAAAGTTATTACTGTCACTGAGCGATTTCTTTCTATTCTTAGGAATCGGAATGAGGAAAGATTTCAGCATTTCATTTGGTGAAGAAAAACGAGCAAACATTAAATTGAACAGAATTGATAAATGTACAAATAAACTATCACAACCGTTGATATAATTATTAGATGATAAATTACATTCAGAGTCGCTCTTTCCTGATTTGAGCATCTTTACAGCTGATTTTACATTATCAACGCTAAAAAAATGGTTGTGATAACACGACCCAGCAGCACACGTCGTCGAAATTCTGTCCGTGACCTGGTCAATAAACTCATTTATGTCCAGGGTACAATTAAAATCATTATCATTTCTCAGCGTTGGAATGAGGTCAATCTCATCATAATCTCATCGGTTTACATTTCATTAAGAACTCAAGTACGGAAACAAAGTCACTGGTAACGTTATGATCGGCTAGAGTCCATTCGAAATTCTTGCTCCAGAAACCCACACCTCAGCGGCAAAATATCAGACGAAACTCGCTGCATCTGGATTCTAAGTATAAAACAACATTTTTTGACATCCAGTACCACACTTGCCCCACTCATCACAGCGTCCTAAAGACTGAAACTTCCAAAGAAAACCTCACTGAGCGATAATAGAAGCATGGATGTAACGAAGATGAACACCGCTATCACCGAAGCAGTTCAGCAAGCCATAAGCACGGAGATGGCCAAATTGCCCAAAATTGTCAAGCAGGCTGTCTCAACAGCCATCCAAGAATTACAAGAAAAGATGAATATCCTAGAAAGCAAAGTCGATTCCCTGGAATTTCGGAACCAATCCTTAACATCAGAAAATATACAACTGAAAAAAGACTTATCATTGGTGGCGGTGTCATCTGCGGTCCAAGACATCAACAGGGAAGTGTATAGCCGCAAATGGAATCTCGTCATCCATGGGATTTCAGGCGCACCTAAGGAGGAAGAGGCGACCACCGAAGACAAAGTTTGCCAAATGGGTGCCGAATGCCTCAAAATTGCCTCAGCTCAAGACAAATCCCAGCACCCCTTTGCGGCCTGCCACAGACTCAGTGCAGCAAAGGATGCTGGGATCATCGTAAAATTTGCAAATCTTTCATCAAAGAATCAATGGCTTGCAAATGCAAAAAAACCTAAGAAACACCCAAAACAACATCTCAATCAGCCCTGACACCCCACGGTGCTTGAAGGGCCTTCGCTCTGAACTCCTGGGCTATAGAACAAATCTACCAGCGGAACAAAAGAAAGCTGCCAAGACTCAATACAGCCAAGCATGGCCTTTCATCACTCTGAATCTCGGCAACGGAAGAAATTTCAAGCCAAAGTTCTGCGTTGAAGATCTGGTAAACAGATACTATGAACACAGTGCTGCCAACATTGACTACAACTACAACCACATTAAGCTGTGAACGATTTTCACACATCAAGGAGCATTGCATTTCGACTTTGACTCTTGATCGATTCTTAGTTTTTCTCTAAATAACGTAATCCTATTTTTGCTTTCTCTTTTCCTTTCCTACTGTTCACCTATTCTCACTCATTTTATTGCACCTTCGTCTCTTAATCCTGTTTCGTGTTGTATTATTTCAATTATTGCTCTCATATCCGTTTTCCCTTCTCTCTCTCTCTCTCTCTTTGTACTCTCTTGTTTTTGTTTCCTTTTCTTCTTTATATTTTTTAGTTTACTCTACTTTTTCAGTATTATGTCTAGTTTTCCACTTATAATGCAAACTGTTTGCATTACAATCATTATGACTCCTCCAGTATGTCTACCTTGTAACCTGCCCCTTTTTATATCTGCCATGTTATACTTTACCACCTTGAAGCCCTTTCTAACTACCATCCACGCACTGTACCAAAACACTCTGGAAAGCTCTGCCATCTTTCAACATTTATCTATCGCGATACCCTGCATGCTCTCACGCTCTCACCTCTCTGCCATATTATCAACTGCCCATGCCATATGCACTCTCCTATAATCTCGATACAGTGATAGGAAATATTGACATGCTCAACCCCAACTCTCACCTGAGAAACCAGCTAAACTTAAACAAGATTGTCGGAACAAATTCTAATGAACCTGACAACACCCCTTTCCCACTCTCCCCATATTTTGATCATGACAGCCTCATCACTCACCTGAAAAAACAAGACGGTAGTCTAAAAATCCTCAGTCTAAACTGTCAGTCACTAAATGCTAAATTTGATGAAATAAAAAAATTACTGCATGAACTAATTAACCACAACATCTCTCTAGATATTTTATGCCTCCAAGAAACATGGTTTGAAGATTCACCTTTGCCGCCCTTAATAACACTAGAAGGTTACAATACTGTAAGCTTACCCAAGCATGTCAGTGAACACAGAGGACTACTCATGTACATAAAAGAATCAATCTCTTTTGATATATCGTCATTGCCTAAATACAAACTATGGGAACACCAATTCATTAAGATTATCCTTGATGGGCAGTCTCTCATACTTGGTAACATCTATAGACCCCCGCATAGAATCACAGCTGAACTCGAAACTTTCAATGAAGAATTAAATAATAATAATAATAATAATAATAATAATAATAATATCATTTATTCACCATAACAATAATGGTAATTAATGAGTTAACAGAAAAAAGAGGAGAGAAAAAAAATAACGAAAAAATAACAAAATAGAAAAATAGAAAAAAAAATAAAGAAAAATTGAAAGACCAATTAATCAGGCATCAGACAAATGAAATTTAACATTATTAGAATTTCGTGAAAAGACATGAAAGGTGACGAATGAGATTTCATTTGCAAAAGTTCTATTAATAATTTAGAATAAACAAAAGTGGAGTGATCAATTTCAGAGAGCCAAGTATCAACTATTAAATTACGCAATGTTTTAAAGTCATGTGAATTAATTTCAGAAATATTTTTATTGACATATTGAGATAAAGATTGGAGATTAGACGCAACTATTGAGGTGCTAGGGGTTTCATTCATGAGTGAACAACATGTAGAAACCAGACTGTTCTCACTCTTAATTAACTTGAGGTAAAAAGAAGAAAAACGTGATATTAATTCTGATCTAACTTCAATAACATTTAACACGTGTGGTAGAAATTTTGATCTTGTTCTTGAATTAAGGCCTAAAAGTTTTCTCACCGCTTTCCTCCAGCAAATACAAAATCTTCTAACTATTACATCGATTCCATAGAGGAG
>KB292070.1:31325-44005 GCA_000328365.1 Capitella teleta
AACTTTTACATGTTCAATTTTTCTTCTTTAATTTTTTTCCAGTCAGTTGGCTGTTGGTTAGTAGTTAAGTAATTGATTTGTTTTTGTCTGTTGTGTTGCCTAATTTTTATTTGCTGTTAATTTTTATTTGCTGTAATCCTTGCAAGATTTGTGATCATTTTTTTTTTTTTTTTTATTTATTTATTTATTTATTTATTTATTTATTTATTTATTTATTTATTTATTTATTTATTTATTTATTTATTTATTTATTTATTTATTTATTTATTTATTTATTTATTTATTTATTTATTTATTTATTTATTTATTTATTTATTTATTTATTTATTTATTTATTTATTTATTTATTTATTTATTTATTTATTTATTTATTTATTTATTTTTGTATCAATTTATTTTCTAGTCTGCTCTGTTGGCTGAAAGTCTTATATTTGCATATTTATTTTCTTTGCAGCAACTAAGTATTATTTGCCTCTAGTCTACTCAGTTACCTTTGTCGATTTATTGTTTTACTTGTATTTTTACTTTTATTATATTTTTTTTTCCATTTTGCCGCTCACTTAGTGGTTTATAATACAGTTTTTTCTTTTTACACTTTGACTTGTTTTCTTTTTTCTCAATACATGTATACTGTATAGTTTAATTACTGCTCATGTATGCAGCGATAACCATCGGAAAAATTTATCGCTAATATCAGATATCGATATTGTGGAAGTCAGTCAAAGTCAGTCATTTTTCTCATCAGTCAGTCATTTTTCTCATCAGTCAGTCATCATTTTTCTCATCAGTCAGTCATTTTTTTTTTTAAAGTGACTGACTCTCAGGTCTATAAACTGCTGATGTTGTCACCGTCTATTCTTACGCACCAGGTTTATTTTAACGCATATGAGATCATAACGTCGAATGAGCGGAGGCGTTATGAAATTGCATTTTGAAACTTAACTTTAAGTGAATGGCGAGAGTGATCTATGCTATTTGTTTGTTTTACGCGTTATTTATACACAAATAAATCACGCAAATACACACAGCTGATTGGCTGGCAGACTCACTGAGTGGTATAATAATGATTAATCCACCCTGTATTAATAATATATGAACATCGATAATAATGCGTATAATATTGTGAGCCGTGGCTGTCATCAGTCCTCCATAGGGGGTGATGACCTTCACAATATGTTAAATGAATCATAATGAAAGAAACATAATTATACAAGCAACAACAGCAATACGGTATACACAAATTAAGGTTTAAAATACTAATTGGAAATCAAATATAGTTATTATTATTACAGATGTAGCAATTAAGGATCGTACATCTTTCAGAATAATTATTGATTCGTATTATTTTAATATATTGGCTAAAAACTTTTAATGAATGGATAAATATTTTATTGAGTACATTTGGTGGTGAGTTATTTATAGTTAGAGTTATTGAAAAACGGAGATTTTGACGAAAGTATTCATGCCGGAACCGAGGCACGAGGAATTTAGTATGATTACGCGCACCAAAACCATGGTTAGATTCCATGAAGGCAATATAGTTTTCGTTAAAATAGCAGGGCAGACATTGTTTTATAAATTTATAGAAGAATACAAGCTCTTGATTAGTGCGAATGTCTTGAATTTTCTGGAGCTTAAGTGTTTTAGAAATAGGATCAGTATAAACATAGTATTTTGATTTCAATATCAATCGAATAGATTTCTTCTGTAATTTAAATACGTGAGCGGCGGATATGCGCCATAGAAGAACGCCATAATTGATATGACATATAATTAATGAATTGTACAGTATATAGTTCTCAGAGCAGGAAGAATATATAACATATAAAGCACCGGCATGTCGAGCTTTTATTGAGTTGTTCTGATAGCCACGCATTCAAGCAAATGTTCTCCTTAGCTTTGGCTTAAATGCGGACCAGTCCCGTGACCCCAATAAACATTCTAGTAGTTATATGGTACACACGGCTACCTAGTGTACCAGATAGCCGACCAAACACAGCGGATTTCCAATCAAAGTTGCTTTATTTAAAATGCTCAAAGATGAAGCAGCACAATTTGTAAATTTCGCCACAGTGACACAACACACAATTACAAAGGAATGACTTCTTAGATAAATCAATTGATTTCAATGCACTGCACTAGTTTGTGTATTGGGTTAGTCTACACGAGATTTTGTGTTGTACAACACAGCCCCATCTCTGAAATTTTGAGTTTAATTAAGATGTCGTTGAGTTTGTTAAACGTTGAGCGAGGCAAGCTATTTAATAGAGAAGATAGAAGAAAGCAAAGCTATAGACAGATAAAAGAACAGGGATAACCTGTCCGGTGTAATAATCAGTACCATACTCATACCTATTTTTAATTATGCATTTTGGTGTGATATCTGTTAACTTTTATTAGCTTGCAATGATATAAGAATAATGATGTTAAAGGGCTTCTTACAAAAACGAGATAAAGTCCATTTTGAGATAGCACACATCCTTCCCATGTTTGCTGACATGGAAATACACCGTGTCAGCGTCCATGCCATCCTGCCATGTAGATATTTCTAGTTCATCCCCAGGAAAGCTCTCTCCTGCATAGGCAACAGACAATTTTCGAACCGGGTAGAAACAAATATCACCCTTGAAGTTGTCGAAGAACCCAGCCTTGCTCGCTACAGCGGCGCAGTTTTCTGCATATCTAGTGTACGATGCCTGGTTGGTGTGAGCGAGGTAGTCCGTGTCGTCGTGTTGAACCAGCACCTTCTGACGAAACTGTTTTTTGGGGGGCTTAAAAGGATCGAAAGGTTTGAATGCCGGAACAGAGGAAGTCTGGGCCCAGTCTGGGGCAACCACGTCTTTCCAGGCGTCTGGTATGGCAGTCGGTCTGGATGTTTTGACGTCGATGCATACCAATCTCCTGATGGATGAAGCAAATTCGTCGCCAGTACGATCGTCAATTATGGCTATTTTGGAATCAACCGACGTATTGCCAAAATGCAACAAGGACATTTCCAGGGTCATAGGGAGGTTAAAGGAAGCTTTCTCGTACAAGCTGTCGGACATGGTCACGTGGTTTCCAAGAACAATCATGTCCTCGTTTATGCCGAGGAAGGTTTTGAAGTTGTACTGAGGGAAACGGAAGAACAGAGAACGCTCTGTTTCCATCGTTCGCACCACCGAAGAGAGGCTGACATGGCCTGCGAAAAAGAAGAATAATTGTCCAACGATGCATTTAGCTGCTTCAGAACGACTCACTCACCTGAGCGATTGAAATCGCTGTAAGTAAATCCAGAGAGCTTCGCTCGAAACAGAGACCTGGGGCCTTTCCATGCCACCTCGCAGTTGGCGGCTCTGGGTAACAGAAATAATTATTTGTGTATGAAAGAAGCAAAAGAGTTGTGAATGTGGAATGAACTGCGAAGTTGCGATCGCGAGTTTTTGTACACTTAATTATATTTCAGTGCATTCATGAAGTCAAGAAAAAAAAAAAAAAAAAAAAATAATAATGATAATAATAATAATAATAATAATATTAATAATAATAATAAGAGGGACCTGAGGGCAGCCTAGTCAACCTCCTGCACTCATCTCTGCTCTCGGCGGCTTTAATTTGTTCAGGCTACCCTCCAATCCATTTCGTCACATTGTGTATCACGTCAAGCAGATATGTACATTCATACTATATGGCTTTATTTAATAATGTGGTTGCCATTGCTTGTATGCCTGCGATGGCAGGTGGCAGATTGTCTTGTAATACAATTAGGTTGTTTGAGCGTGAGTGCATGCATGTTTATGCAATTATGAATTACGTTAAGCTTCAGTCATAACCTATGTGCTTGTTGGTGGCTGGGTACTTTTGCATAATTTGCCTCTACGTAATAGCAATTTGCTTGTTTTTAGTTCAGATTATTTTTCACGTCAAGATAAATTTCTCATGATTATGGAACAATCTAAATTGCTGATGAAATCATGCTGGTCTGCAGCATATAATTACCAACTTCTTTTCAGTATTATAAAAAAGATTCAAATAAAATATTCGCATTCCGATGAATCATATAATTGTGGGTCTCGGTATCGCGTCTCTTTTGGGCTCAAAATATCTGCCATGCGCTTTCTTTATTCCAAGTCACCTCATTCGGCATATTTTTTCTTATCATTTTTCCTACTTTGTCAGTACAGTCGACACCCTTTTCTAACATATAGGTCAGTCATTTATCGTTGAATTGGGGCATATACTACTTACCAGCCCAATTCATTCCTGTTTGGAAGTATCCTACATGTATATACTTAAGCCTTTCAGGACCTCAGATTGTTTTGAACTACATGCAGTAACGGAAGAAAGAAGATGCATCCCAAAAGGCATCTTTTGAATTTTGACTGACGCATATTAGACATACATTATTAGATGCTTACTGTGCGCTAATTCCTGCATAAATGCGGTGAACCCACGATATGCAACCTTCGTTGCCACAGCTACTTGTGCTCCTGGTTTAGCCAGGAGCACATTGGAGGGGTTGGATATGCAATAATCCGATTGTAGGGGTGTGAAATCCATGCAATACTTTGGGCACAATGAGCACACAAGATAATAATATTCAATGAAAATCGGTCACCAATCAAGCTTTCACTATACACACCATGATCTTTCATCTCATGTGGGATGCTGTTGAGTAAATTTGACCTGTAAATAATCCCTGGTAATGACTTACACATACACATACACATGGTTCAGTAAGTGCAATGCGCATTGAAGGGGAATATGTTCACAATCTAATTTGGGAGTTACCAGTATCACATGTAATTGATCTGGGAATAGCTTAGATCAATTGACAGTGGTTAGCTTGTCTACAGGTGATACATAAGCTTGGACTGCAACTGATGTCCGTATAATAAGTTGGACATGCAGTTATACATATTTTGAAATGAAATCTATGGACGTAGATAGCTTGTGGGGCTCACACTAAACACATTTAGAAGTACATAATATTGTCTTCTTGGATACACCCCTACCATGTTCAAAACGATTTTCTATCCATAAGCTACCACTTTGATACTGCTATCACGGGTTGTTAAATATTATGAAAATCACTGTCTAGTTTAGCCAGAATTGTTGGTACCTTTGGGGGGGGATTTGGGCTGCCAGCTCATTAACTAAGTCTGGTCTCCCAGTTTCCCAAATCAAAAGACTTCAACAAACTCAAACCAGTGTCTGATCGCTATTACAGCATCACCCCATAACTAAAAGAACTCCATTAGCTACCCGTGAAATTTGTGATCAAATTTTCATTCGAAAATGAAATTCAGACAGAGTGGCAGCTTTTCGAATTAATTGATGTCGTTTCGTGAAATTTTCTTTGAAATTTAGAATACTTTATTAATATTAAATCGCTGCTTTAATAGTTAATTATTGTGTAACCTTAGGTTGACATGATGTAACGGGTTGGCCATTTATACAAATTCATCTTCTAATCGACAATTCTGGGACACTGAGTATGATCAATCGCACTTCAAACCTGCAAAGCCTCACTGACTATGCAGGACACTCACTCACCTGGCTAATCTGGCAATTGTATCCGGTCTGATCACTCTGTTCATGGCGCAATTAAATTGATGGCTTGACAGAAATGCTGATTGTTTGTGGGGTGATTCTTGGGCAAAAGTTTGTGAAATTTTGGTTTATGAAGTAGGCAACAAAACGACAGAATAAAATAAAACTTCATGATCTATTTACTGTGATCTGAATGTAAGACATTGTAATGCTTTAATTTTTTTCAGTGGGTTGAAAAGTCGGGATGTCATGCTGTCTCGAATTGCATGCGACCTTCATCATTGCCCTGTATACGACTTGATTGATTAGTTTTTTTTTTTTTTTTTGTTGAAGGTTGTAGGAAATTTTCAGCCACCTGAGTGTGTCTACTTTCTCTGTGTATCCGTGTGACTTAGCTGACGAGACAACCAGCCGACGGCGACGACACGTGCGAGGTTGCTTTTTTTTTCTATTTTGTTTAATTTTTTTTTAATCAAAATTGAAATTCATCCGATCGATCATGTCACAGACAGTTCAAATTTAGCGCGTGCCTACCTCGTTGATTTAAAGTCAATTGCTACAGTGTGGCCAGAAATGATTACACTTAGAAAAATCTAATATCATACTAGAGTTAGTCAAATAACGGAAGAGAAATAATGATAATTAATTGAAGAGGTCGTCTTGCTTCTCATTTGCAATAGTTATCTTCATACAACAGGGGTTATATTTTATAATGCAAGGATGAGATTCACCAAAATAAATGAGAATTTTTTACTGATTAGAAATGCTTCATGCAAATAAAATAATCTGTTATTTTACATAATTTAATACCGGTAAAATTGTGCAAACAATCATAACGCACTCCCGCGTTTTGTTCGGAACCAAACGAGCCAGCAATCTCGTGCGCACGACTTACCGGTGTACTTTATCATGCCGACGAGATACTTGCTCGTGAGAATGAGATAGCATGTATAATCCAGTGTCCTATTCCTACCACCGTACCCATACTGTACATGGTAGACTGAACATGCTTATCCATATTATCGATGACATGCATTCTCTGGATGTTACTTTTTGCCGCCAGCAAGAGCTTCGAAAATGCAGTTATTTCTACGACACTCTGTGCTTCTCATTTGTATATCTCTATTTTATGGAAAATGGGGCTCTGTCTCTCATTGATGGTACAGATTTCGCTTGCAGTTATAGTTCATAACGTTTCATTGTTGGTTCGAGGCAGTGATGCACACTGCTAAATACATTCACGTATCTCATCACCTACCATAGGTGATCATGATTACGTGAATGTGCTACAAGGGCTGATTGGTTTGCCACGACTATGACACTGAGCATGGAAAATTATCAGGTAACCAAATTCACAACAGTTCGAGCTAGTATGGTTTGTTCGTGGTATGGTTTGTTTGTGACCGTTATGCCGCACTGCACGAACAAAACAAGCAACATTATCTTCCTCTTGGCCATAATTATGTTCACATAGCATCGACGTTGTCTTTAGCTGTTGCATGAAGCACCCAGACATGAGATTCTTAGAAAGCGCCAGTGAGCCTAAATTTGAAACCATGCACACCCCTCTCTTTTTGCTCTTTACGTCAGTACCAACTCATCGTTATGATATGCATTGGTTGCAATTATAGCGTTGTGACCAGCGTGATCAGGGTCAAGTTGACGCGAATTCCTTTGCCCTTTTAGATATATGACTTTCTCTGGGTTTTATTTTCTGTTATCAGTGCTTCAAAGGTGCACGGTTATTTAATGGCCAGCCACTCAGCCAGTACTTATATTTTTATATTACTCAGCAGATTAGAGCTCTGCGTTTCATGTGTGCTATGAATTTTGCCTATTTTACGCTCATTGTTCATCAATGTGATCTGTAGATGTTCATTATCAACGGATATATTCGACAAACGAAACGAGGCCTGAGGACCTTCGATCCAAAGCAATCATAACGCACTGATGTGATGACTCAAGTAATTACTATTCATGATCTCCACTTGCGATGATTTATTTACTTCTTAGGATCACCCACATGACTATCAGTCTTCATCTTTTAGCCTTTTTATCCGGATTTCGTATACAATATTGAATTACAATTTCAGTAGAAAGTCAGCAATAGAGTGAGCAAAAAATGAAGGGAGCTTTATTTCAAGTGGTTTTGCTACACGAAAACCACGTCCATGTAAAAATAAAACTGAAGCAAACTGGGTATTTTTTCTGTCATCATCAGTCGAGGTATCTTGGAATTAAACTTCTTCACTCAGCGTGTTTCAATCCTGCCAACGAACATCTTACTTTTTGCCATGAAAAGTGTTTAATGTTCAACTATACCAACTGTAGTGCAAATGTGTCCACACCCATTTGAACAACAGAGTTCATCAGCTGAACAATCTTCATTCTCTGAACATTCCTCCAAACAGATTCCAGATGATGTTTCATTACTCACTTGAGGACACGTCATAAGAGGATTTGGGACAACTGCGCCTTTAAAAAACACCAGTTGAACCTTCATCTTCACTAATGAACTCGATTGTAATTACTTAATATTGCTTAATAACTTTTACAAGGTATTTCATAGTTGTATTTTTATATATGGTCACCAACCAGTTGGTTCACAAACAGCTCCGGCTGGGCAAGGAGGTACAGCGCAAATCACTTTTTTCCCTTGACATGTGTGTCCTGGACTGCATCTGACTCTCTATATATCAAAGTTGATCAGGAAAACGAATAGCATAATAATTATGCTAACCAAGCAAGGATCAGGAAGGCATTCACACGTTTGGCAGCCATTCTTTTCGACGAATCCAAACTGACAAGAAATTCCGCGACATTTCAAGGTCGGGCACACGCCATCTATGAACATAGCATTACATAAGAATTGGTTTGATATCAGGTAGAAACAAACCAGGAACACAACTTGCGACTTCGGGGCAGGGTGGCTTTGCGCAAACTGCTTGGGTTAATTCACAACGGGAGCTAGGAGGACAGATGAAGCCCTTAAAGGATGGCAAACAATGACTCAGTTGTGGTCATTTTTATGATTTTCTACCTTGCACGGGTCCGGTTTACACTTGCAGATAGGGCAGCCATTCTCTTCAACGAATCCGAACTCACAAAACATTCTGCATAGAGGAGGGCATGTGGAATCTATATACTATTGTTAATAATTGGAATTAATAGTGATAGCCGGATTGAGCTGACCAAGCACGCAGACAGGCCTTGGTGAAGGACACCACGTCATCCTGGTGCAATTGTACCTCGATTGCAGTTCGCAATGGTATCCTGGTCGACACCTCATCATCTGCCAAAATTGTTCATGGTCACGTGGATATGTCATTGCAATTGGTGTGTATCTACGTTACACGGGCTGAACGGTTTGCAGCGACAGCGACACGGAGCACGGAAATCAAACACGTAACCAAACTCACAGGTTTTGGAGCAGAATTCTGGACAATTATTGTCCGGCTGCGGTACTGCAAAACACAAAACCCATGCAATACAGAGCAATGATTGAATCTCTTTGATGTACCAGGATCAGTGCAGTAGCTTCCACAGTTTCTGAAGCAGCATTTCTGATCGCCGTCACAATGTGCATCAAAAAAGCATTGGTAGCTCATCGTGAATGGGGAACATATCTGTCTGGTTTGGCTGCCTTCAGTCGGACATAGACCTGGTTTTGCCGACAGATAGGCGGGAAAAGGAACTATCCGAAAAAGGGAACAAACATTATAAGCATTAATATATATTAATTGTAATTATTGTGATATTTGAATTCGTTTGCCTATTTTTTCTCAGCATTTCAACTTAAGGATCGAAATAGGTCCGGTTCTCACACAATAATAATCCATGAATAATTGAATATATTCGCTACTAGTGTTACTATCTATGACTCTCTATGGTCACATGCAGGAGTGGACAAAGAGTATGGGGTCACCCGGCCCGGTCTTGGGTTTCTGGCATAATCATATATAAGATAATAATCGCACACAGTGATCCAATAGAACATGGGTGACCGCATGTAACACCGCTGCCATATTACTGAACACTAGCAGCTGCGAATATCTACCTCAGCTCTGACGCCTCTGTCCTCTACATTGGAACAAGGCAATTTTAATTTAGTTCAATGTCATCGAGCTGGTCTCGTGTGTTTGTTTTTAAATGCATGAAGTTGACTAAATATAATAAATAAACACTCATAGCCACGATTCACAATTTTCAATTGAATTTGCTTGCATGGTTATGTTACTTTACTTTTGACGTTCAGTATTTAGGTACAAAGTCTCACCTGAGTTGACGGCAGCCACTTCCACCAATAGAAGACAGACATTAAGGATCGACATCTTGGTTTCGAATATTGCATGCTTCAATTGTGCTGCTTAAATAAGCATTCGCTGTGGGATGTTTTTATGCGAAAATCCGGGTAGAAATAAGTTGATGTGAATAATAAACGCTATTTGCCAAGCAATTGCATCCTTATATCATGGAAGAAAACATGCTCCTCGGGCTATTATTGCATTTGGCTCATCTTAAAATATAATATCATGATGTATAAATACCATTATGTGTACATAGCTATGTGTATGCGTTGACTTATCGGCGTTATTCTAAAGCTTGGTATTTTTATCGCTGAAATATTGTTGTTTACTTTTTATAGATGCCATAATTATGCGTATACTTAATTAGCCAAGAACTCGGTTGCGTATACCTGGATAGAAATAGAGCTATGCGAGTACCTATTACTAACTATACAAAACAAGTAGGCATATTATGCTTTCTAAAGACTGTAATCACGTCTAATAGCTTCCAGGTATATATTATGTGATAACAGAATCTTGGCAGTCTGAATCGGAAATTGTCAACAAGTGAGTCATTGAGGATTTCTGCATTTTCATTACTTCTGCAAGTTCAATCTTTCACAGCAATTGAAGACAAAATGCATGCACACAACAACATATTTAACTGGGAGTTTAGTTGCACTCATCGGAGTTGCGCACGAATAGCCAGCCTTTTGCGTCTTGGGTTCTAGGGTTGCTTTCACGAAATGGGAGGATGTCGTGGTTTCAGATCATACAACCCCCGATGAACCTTTGGCATAGAATGCCTTGACCAGGTATTTGGACCAATTTGCGGCCTCTGCACCTGTGAACAGATAATGTTGGGTCGTACTCACTCTCTTCCTTTGAAGTTAACTAACAGACACCAGAACTTATTTCAAAGCAGTGTTTTACCAAAATATTAAAAAAACACCCGAAATCCATTGGCTTTTTATACTTTTTGAGGTCATAATATTATATTAATTATGTGAAAAAACTCTTGATCTTTGATTATAGAATTATATATATAAGAAATATAACTTTTTGGCCAGCTACCTCGAATGAAGAATTATACAGCACACCCCTAACAAAGAAGAACTTTTTGGCCAGCTACCTTGAATGAAGAATTATACAGCATACCCCTAAAAAAGAAGAACTTTTTGGCCTGCGCCTACAAAGGAAGAACTTTTGACCTGCGATCAGAAATGACGAACTTTTCGGCCTGCCCAAACAGTGCAAAGTATTAAATTCTGATGGAAAGGAAATACCGAGTGTCTTTTGAATCGGTCAGTTTGCATCAATTATGTTGAATTACATTGAAATGGAGCTTTTCAACGCATTTATTACGTATTTTCAACGATTTTCTATCTTGACAGGCCCATGCTTCTCAATAACCATCATATAACCAGACTACTTAGGCGTCTATTTTTTAACGCACCCCGTCCCATACACTTGCCTTGGGAAGCTAGAATCGACTGATTATCGCTCACCAGATTAAAAACCCTCCACATTCAATAATCACAGCATAAAAGACTGAGACAAAGACACGCTAAATGCAATTACAATAACTAAAACCAAATGACGACAATGAACAGGTCAAGAAGTCAGTATAATCGGACAAAAATATAATTTAAAAAACAACTCACATGTGACAGGCTGCTGAGGAAGAAACGTTGAGATATCCAACTGCGGAATGATATGTTTAGTCAACTGGTGACCCGAATTCTGCATGTCTCTTGTTTTATGGATAAATAGACCCAATTGTTGAAATAATCTACCCCCGATCAAATAAAACTACGTAAAAGTCAATGTATATCGAATATTGCTAAATTTTAAGACCATGCTACCCATTTTTATTACGTAAATGAGCAAAAAATAACGTTCAGGTCAAAGGTCGCAAGATAGTCTGAAAATGGCGCCAAAATAATAAATAAATCAGAAAAATCCATCGTTCGGGCATTAAATGCCACTAAATATATATGATATGTACATCAAACGAAAGAGGGTACTATGATTAATCGAACTATTTACAAGCATTGGTTGCCAAATCCAAAATTTTGTTGTATATGGCCCTGACATCAGTGACAAACAGAAGGTGTCATTTGTGGTCAAATTGATGACAATTAATTGAATTTAACATCCCAATTATTGTATTTACATATTTATCCTTCAATAATTGATTAACATTCTGAATCTGAAACTCATAACTGCATCAAAAGCAGTGCTACGTTTCGTATTTCACAATTCTAAAATCAGGGTTTGTATAAGCCCAAATTAATATAATTTACACACTTTGACTGTCATTAAATTTATGTGTGTTTTCCTGAGTATCTGAAACATTAGTTGTTCAAATTTTGTCTACTTAGATCGATGAATGACATAGTTGTAAAATGTGGTGCGAATACATCCATCGAATCAGAAATAAGTTGTGGATACTGAACAAGCTTGGTGCACTAGGTGAATGCAATGGCATAACTTGGCCGTATATGCATGCAAACCTATAAATTTTACACAAAACATGCATTCGGCACTCCACCCGACACCTGCCAAATTTTATGAAATTTGATGCATAAAAATATTATGTTATTTCGGTTTTCTAGGTGCGCTCAAAGTCCTTATCCAGGACAAGATACTCTTTTCCCAGGTGCGCTCAAAGTCGCGTTTTCTAGGTGCGCTCAAAGTCCTTTTCCAGGAAAAGGTACTCAAGATTTACAAGGAGTTAGACTCTACAGAAAATTCCCTGGATGAAGACATGCGTACAGATGACAAAAATGAACACACGCACACATCGTGTTCTTTCCATCCTTGTACAGAAGAGGGAATCAGGATCATCATCACACAGAG
>KB292078.1:0-11060 GCA_000328365.1 Capitella teleta
CTATATATATATATATATATATATATATATATATATATATATATATATATATATATATATATATATATATATATATATATATATATATATATATATATATATATATATATATATATATGACATTGGGTCTCTGTAATGCATCCAATTAAATGTAGGAATAAGGAGATCCTTGCTCATTTCAACATAGCTTTTTGCTTTCCGAGAACCACATGCAGTATATCTGCCTATTAGAAGTCTTCATAAAGGACGATCCTCTGATTTGGTGAAGATCATGTCTAGATCAGTCATCCATCGAGGGATGCCAATGATTCAGATTGACATTTTTTTCAGGGTAAAAGTAAGTGCATTTTATATCCAGGGGACAGTGTGAAGGAGGGGATTACAATAAGGAAGGGTTGGGGTGGGAGAAGGTGAACCCAACCCCATGTGCACGTAATGCTATTGATCTGAAACTAGAGTTTATGGGTGCATCGTGGCATCGTAATTTTGCCAAATATATTGGATTTTATTCTGCAGTGCGTGCACGAGGCTCTATGCGGATCTTCCATGACTGATGTGTTAAATGTTGTTAATTGTGTGCAATTAACAACACGTGCACTGCTATGCACTATGCCTGGGGTCACCAGGTCAACTTACACAGCAGCATATTTAATATTGCTCTTTGGATGCTATGTATATATAAATATGTATTCATTGAATAAGTAGTGCCTATCTACAAAAAAATGCTCATTCGTTACCTTTTATTAAACTCTGCAACATCAAATATTATCGTATCACAACAGTTTGGAAATGATCAGACAAAATTCAAATGTCGATCCTAATAATTATCACACACCGGTTAATCAATCAGACAGCATTATGTCGTTATATTCTCTCCAACTGCCAACACTTAATGTACTAGCGTTAACAAACTCTTTATTGCCCGTCTCACCTGTTGAGGCATCGGTGCACAAAGGTTGAACCTTCAATGAGGCGCTGAGTGTCTTAAACGTTCCTAGCTTCTTGTGCCCTGTACCTTTATATCGGAATCACGCCGATAAGCATTGGTCATCCATTTTGGGATTTATCTTCATATCACAAACTATTAATCGGGCACATGATATCTGCATTTAAATTGGTCATCGTAGTGATACATCATATTGCCAGTTAGCTTGCCCTGATGTCCTATATACAAGACTAAGCAGCATGTCGACCTCAGTCTTTACATGGCCACCTTCTGTGATCCATCACCATAAAGTCATGGGATCACCGATGCCTTACGCAGACGCCTGTTGCCTCATGAAGCCAATCGATAGTAAGTTGGAAGCAGGCGTATTACACCCGACAGAGGGTGGAAACGCAACACCAAAAGCGGACACGGTAACGCTGTGAAAGGAAGGAAGGAAGCGACGCGTGTGGCGGGGCTCTTAACGAACGATGCTTGCCTCAACAAAGGTACACACCGTGTGTTGCATCGCTCACAGCGCGAGAGAATGGCGCTGCGAGAGGAGGTGAGGCGCTTCTGCGAGACCTCCTCCATCAAAGGCGTTCCCAGGGTGATTTCCTCTGACGGGTTTTCCCTCAAAACATTCTGGAGTCTCGCTGTGATTGGATTATTTGGGGTCGCTGGGTTCCAGGCTTACCAATTGGTGACGTCATTTCTAATGTATCCTGTTGTGACGTCATTCTACGAGAAACCATTCCACCCCATGAGCTTCATACCCAGGATTCCAATTATGACAATTTGCAACCAGAACCCAATTGTATCACAACCGCCGAGAGGAGTTCCATCCCTGAAGGATTACTACCAGACTGTTAACGAGCTCCTCGCGTGCAACGATGACTGCAGCCCTGATGAGATTGAACGCCGTCGTTCAGCGTTGAGGTCACTGACATCGGAGAACGCATACTTTCAGAATATTGGTCTGAATGCAGCGCAATCCATGGGAATCACAAACGAGACTTTGTTTGCCCACTGTGAGATCATTGCCTTCGCTGCTGTCGAAGAAGTCCGCGTGCCATGTGCGGATTTAGTTCGAGTTGAGCAGCATTTTCTCAAGTATTTCTTCAACTGCTATGACATCGTTGTGCTCAGCGATGCCTTGCCATCTGGCAGCATCATCTTGGGAGTCGAGGTCGTCTTGAATTTTGCTAATCCGGGCTCAACTCGACTCACGAGTGGCGCTCGGATATTTCTGAGTGAGCAAGGAGCACTGAGCGCAGCATTGATGCCAGTTCAAGGCACGATAATCCCAGCTGGCAACGACGTTTGCGTCAACCTTCATCCAACCCTCAGAGAACGTGAAAAGGCTCCGTACGGCGACTGCACTAACTACTCTGGATCAACGTTTGTGTCGCAATACCATTGCTTCGATAAATGCTTTGATGATCACATCAAACGTGACTGCAATTGCGTTGAGCCTTCCACGCCGGTATTATCAACGGATGATGAAGCTGAATATTGCCTCAAACTACAAGCATCCACCGATAGGCTTATTGACATCGTTCTTTGCCGTGAAGGTTCTCTGAATAAACGTTTGGCAACCTGTTTGGACGAATGTCTCTTACCTTGTGAAGAGACACAAGGCAATATCGGAGTGCACATGTCAACATGGCCATCAATGAATCAACTACCTGCATTTTACGAGTCGTTCATTCAAAACAAATCGTTCGAGAGCAGTTATCTGGACGTGAAAAAAGCGATCGACGTTGCCGCCTCGACCAACGCCAAAGAATCCTTCGTTCAGTTGGACAATGCTTTGCGGCGAGTCAGGGATAACTTTGTGAGAATGACCATCAAACTCACTGATCACCGAGTTTTCCTCTTAAAAGACATTAAAAAAATTCACCTCTCTGAGCTGGGTTCGCAATTGGGTGGTGCTCTGAATCTTTGGTCAGGAGTGACAATCATTGTTGTCCTGGAGTTGGCAGAGCTGGTGTATCGTTTGATGCGCAGGATGTCAGTTTTGGAAAAACCCGCAACTGCTGCGACAAGTACACAACACTGCGCCACGTGCAAATGCACTGATTACCCACTTGACAACCACGCCCAAGCATAGGAAGCTAAAAGGCGTTTAATCATCACTTGTAATTCACAGAGCATAAAGCTTAATTAAAGCTAAATATTGTCAACAGCGGTTGAGATCCGAGTTTGACCTGCAATGCACTTGGGTGTGGGCTCAATGTCTTACTCTATCTAAGGGTAGCATGCTGGTTAACGATCAAATTACCCGTCGGGATTCACCCATAAAAGAACGCCAATATCATCCAACCCGATTGTATTGGCCAAGACAATTTAGCTGGCAACCAAGTCACGTGACGTTACTTAAATGTCACCATTTGTTGGTTACAGAAACACCTCATAATAATACCAGTGTATGTGTTAATTTATTGATATACGACTGGATTGTGACATATTCTCGACGAATAAACCATAATATTATTGTTCCTGGTTTAGCTTACTATGTTCAAGTCTCCAGCCATATTCTACACCTACAACTTTGATCGAATTTTTACCTTAATGTCTTTCAATTATTTCGTATAAAATGCTCAAGAATTGTGGTTCGTATTCCCGATAATTGTGTTGTACCGAAATAAAGCTTATTGTCAATATTATACTGAACTTTTATCCTTTATCTATTCATAAGTTTTGCGTGTCTTATGTAGTTTACTAAAAGACTATAGTAAAACTACCCCATGCATTATATTAGTTTCCTTAGTAAGTTGTTTCAAATCGTGTGCCGATCACTGAAGCATGCTACAGAAATAAGAGAAAACAAAATGAGTCAATAACGATAAATTAATGAGCTAAAGGATGAATGCAGGTTTAACTGAATAACTTGGTCATAAGTCAAAGCAACAAGTTGTGAGCACATTGTAAATTGCAACAGTTAACAATATGGTGATGTCCTTATCACCTCAGACAACCACGCTACGCAAGCTCTCCAAATATAGACCCATCCCTCATACCAACCCATACAACACGCGGAACTGTGTTTTGCGTGCGCCATATGTGCCTTACCCGTGCCTACGTCTTCTCGACCGTTCTCCTTTTCTTTTCGGCCTGAAAATTTTGAACTTCATTTCCCATACCTTTCATTCTCTTTCGGACATTTCCTCTTTTAAATCATCTCTTCGCGAGTCATCATATTACATGCCACTCGCACAAATTTATTACTAAATATTCTGCAAATGTATGACCTGTCAAGAGGACCTCCTCATGACATGTACTGAATAAAGTTTTCTATTGAAAAAAAAAAAAAAAAAAAAAAAAAAAAAAAAAACTTCATTTACACCTCAAAAGAACTCGCGGACTTTTCGGACTTTTGACTTAATCATCCCCCATGCCCACTATATATCACCCAGTTCAAGAGATCACTGTAAACAGTCACTTGAGTGTACATAACAATTAACACATAAAAAAAAAATACACTGGCGTAATTGTTAAATTGTCAGCGATGTTCATTTCATTTGAAATAGTTTCCGTGTTCCAAGAGCAACCATCTTATGGGTCAGCGCTGTGTTAAAATACTCTCCTTGAACGACTCAGTTGTCGCTTCACGATATGGTGTTCTCGGACACAGTTAATTGTCACACAACATCCAGTTGCCCGCGCGGAAGGATTGATTAAACGCGAGATGCTTTTTTGTTCTCTTCTATTGTTGTAACCCACACCCTGATTCTTGTGTACATCAAGGATGTTTGTTTACATTTCATGGTGGATTCACAATTGGTATTTTTGTCTGCACACAAAATGAATGTGGGTTACGGGGGGAGGAAACACAAAAGATCAGTCAACACTAAATATTGCACGAGGAACACCGAGTAATGCACGGTCAATGGCACTACATATCAACTACGATATGCATCGTATGAGGCAACATGTTTAATCTTCCCGACACCCATGAAGTAAACATGGTTCCTTGGTTATATTATTAGATATTGCTAGGACATAATAATATTGCCGTAATATGCAATTCATGAAGAATAGTTCATTGAGAGCCACTCTTTCGCATTGAAACAACAATGTTTAGATGTTCCCAAGGTTTGAAATAGCCAACGAGACAATATTGACCAATAAGCATGCATGACTGCAATCTATTGTTGCTCTTGGCAATAAAACATAAGAATTATGTCACTCATTAAATACTGTGTGTTATCACGAGAGTTGGCAGTCAACTTGATTGATGGATTATTTCGAATCAATTATTGTTGCTATTAGATCATTATCTTTAATAGATTCCATTTGCTGACAGATCTAAGTTGCCTACTCGTTGTGATATTCGTTCAGTAAAGAGTTTTTGATTCGATTTGCCAATCGAACATTGATTGGAAAACTGCCCAATTATCAGTGCCACTGTAATGACAGACCCAACACGCACACGCCTTGTAACAAACAAGACGAATTGCTGTTCATAAGGTTATATTTTATGATGCCAATCTTCTTTAACTTCGATAATGTTGCAGATCCCGCACCTTTACAAGGAGACTATGTAGAGTTGCCTGTCCTTTGTGCTTGAAACATAGGCCCAAATATCATCCGGTTCAGATGAAAAACAGGTCGAATTGGTTGTCCGTTCGTTCGAGAATGACACGCACCAATTCGTGTACATATACGCTTTATACCTGTATCTAAGTCACTTAATATACTTAGGTGCAAAAGAAACGCCACTGTTTGGTTATGCCAACACCACATTTCGGGTATGCATTGCATAGGCACAAAATATCGTGTGAACTAAGGTAAACCACTTGCGCGCATATTCCTGATATTATAAAGAAAATCATGAAATTAACCTGGTTTAATTGGAGGAACAATCGATAAGGGGTCAAATTAATGTCATGGTCAAATATTATCAGTTCTCTGACTCACACACCATTAACACATGAGATATTATTGGGCTGTGGGATGTTGTTGCAGCCGAGAATCAGTTCTCCACTATTGGGGAGAGACGGAGGCGGTGAGGAATTACTGACTTTAGTTTATCCCATACATTTTCATTTGGTGACAAATTGGGGGTATGCGAACCATGACAATGTCGTGAGTTCATTTTCCATCTTCAAAAAGTCTGCGATGGCCATAGCAAGGTATGGGTGAGCATTCTTTTCCTGAAATTGTCGGATCTCTGGATATTCGTAACCCGGATTTGGGATATTTTATATGGATTGGAGCCCATATTTCCCCTACCTCAGCCGATATCAAAATATTCTCTGTCGGTATTGGTCGCTCGCATTCCTCCCTAGTCGCTCATTCAGTAAGCATGGCAGTCGGGAACCAGCCCAAGACCTGAGCTCACCGGAATTTTCATCCTATCTGTTTACTGTCACTCCGAAGCCGACAGCCTTCCCAGAGTGCAAAATTTTCAAACGTCGGATTGCTTTTGAGTAAATCACTCGTTGGAGTATCGTTCTAGTCAATTTTATTGTCTATCAAAAACATCTTGCCATGGATGTACTCGAAATAATGTTTACTGAGATTCACGGATTGGCTGAGAAAAAAAAATCAATTTTTGATCACAAATGGTTTGAAAAGGAAGAGAATGGATATGCGCACCGTCTAAAATATTCTCGTAGACACAAACAAGGATTGGGTTATTATTAAGCCAATCGTAGGTCGTCGCGTTTCCTTTGCACCTACGTATATTTCTTAACTGGTTTGATTAGGTGGTAAAATAACAAGCAGATAAATCACTAATTGTTTTACAAAATAGCAGCTTCATTAAAACACTGGCATCATTTCAAGAATTATTGAATGAGGTTAATCAAAACTGACGACACAGGAATACGAAGAAAAAATCACTCACTAATTTGAACTTACGATTCCACTCTGGAAAGCAGAAATGACATTTTCTGTTATTTGTCAATGATATCTGCAAATTATCTTCACAACATTTGTGGTGCAGTGTCACAAAATATCAATCCACACATACAAATGAAAAATGGTAAGACAGAAAACAAATTATCTATGAATATGACAACCACAGAACACTGGAAAGAATCGTATAATTACCTGCACGTGTTTGTCTGGCGTTGATTTAACCTTCGTCTATCGTCATGAATAATAGATGACAAAGACTGACATGGTTGCTAAATGGTTCAAAGGAGACGTCTGCGTTAACACCCGACGAAACACCGTAATGTTGCCATCATCTGCCACCACTTCACTGAACAACCTGAGTTGATCACCTTTGGGATGCGATTCACCGTATTCGGTTGATGAAGCTCGGTTTCGGATGTAATGGAGCCTGGAGAAAATGGTGTCACAGGTGAAAGAATATTATTTTTGCGGGTTACGAAATAGATGCAAAGTTTTACTTCACACATTAGTCTAATAGATCTTTTTTTTCAAAACATCACCTCATCACCCACTAACCATAACGAGATGAAAAGGATGCTAAGCCAGAGAAATCAATCAATTGAGTTACGATAGGGCCTGCTGCCGAGTGACAAAGTTCCATGGCGGAACAATGATCTTGGCGAGGTGAGTGAGTGGGGGATTGGGGTTTTACAGCTCCACCCAAACCAATCGGATGATACGGGCGCCAGAACAGAATGCCTGGGACCGGGGTTTTCCCCTACTCTTATCGATAAATCCCCAGGGTTTTTTATCCTGCATACCACCATAGACAGTAGTACACAGCGCCCGGCCTTGTTACGCAGTTGGGCAGCACTGCAGAGTCACCGAAGAATCACAATTGTAATTCACAATCATAATTCCCGTGGCCTGATCGGGTCTCGAACCCGGGACCTCGACCCCCACAGTCGGTATAGGATCTTGGCGAGGTAATGACGATTCCACCATACCAATAATCCAACGATGGTCAACACAGACGATGGCTGTTATCTCTCCTTCGCTGCTTATAGCATATTTACCCAATGACACATTGCCAGTATGTTAACCTGGTGCAATCCACTGTTTACTGTTAATAGAGGCAAAGCGACCCAGCCTAATGCAACCCATCCTCTTACAATTATTCAATTTGTCTCCAAGAATAATCGTTGGCTCAAGTGAGAGTGACTGGCGTCTGGTTCGTCTCTTTGTTTCCAGTGGACTTGGGTGATGCCCTTGTGAACTCTGACCTCAAATATTACTTTCATGCTTTCCGCCTTCATCAATATTGAATTATATTCATATTCTTTCAAATGGAACTCTCTCCTGCATATTTAAATTTGGTTAAATTATTCTTGCTAAATAGAAATCCATGTAATTCATTATTGTTTTCAAGGCAGACCACAAATCGGTGCATCATAATGCACGTTTTGATACTCTGGTAACTCTCAGCCTCAGACCAGGTACGATGATTGAACTCCTTGATCTTGACCTGTTACAGGTGTGGTTGAGTCTTTACGTAATGACTTGTAATGGAGCTTCCATGAGTCTATCATCCAATGCTATCCACAATGGGTGATATTTCATACTGTACAGACATAGGTATAAAGACCAAGGATTTGTGATGAGATCTGAAACGAAATTGGAGAGTAGGCCAATGATTAATTAGATTTAGATAGTGACCCAAGGAATACGTCCCTTTTTATTTATAAATGACGTATAGAGCGAGCCGTGGCCGCTTCATTAATTAGACATGTGAGTTATCGGTAACGTTGCCTTGATTGCCAACGTCTAGCTTTACGTTTCGTCGTAAACAGACGTGTATGATTATTCCGATTTATTCCCATAACTATTCTCATGAGATGCACCGATTGAATATTACCTACATTTGTGAAAAATTACACGCTACACTTTAGGGATCATGATGCAGTTGTTAATGAGTACACTGGTAAATGCCAGTACATTACACATTAGACTGTTATATTCAGTGCAAAAAATATATATATATATATATATATAAAAAATATAAAAAAATAACTAAAAATGGCACTCTTACATTAATTGCCACACACATTTAATGCCGTAAACCCTTAATTAGTATTAATTAATAGCCATCCTCAATTAATTATACAGAGCATTCTTGACAGGATTCAATTATTATATATTACCTAATGATGAAACCATTCCTTCAGTTTTTAGGGAACCATTGATCTTTTTACTAGTTTTTGAGCTGATTTAGAATGACAGGTGTTGTGAACGTTGCACAACACTTTGAACTGGATTCGCTTCTTTATACTGAGAGCTAATTCTGAGACGCCATTAACATGATTGTGTCCACAACCTGGGACTTCTCCTTGAATGAATCATCGGATTGTAGGTGGAAATAATTGCTATGCCCAACGAAACCGAAGCCCCTGTTACTCTTTGTTCTTCCGTTGAACGATTTTTTTAATCTGTAATGGAGGGGGAGGGAAGGGGAGGGAAGGGGAGGGAGAGGTTCGATTGGCAGAGCTAAACATTGATTAAAATCTTTCAGAATTGGCGTTCTCTTCTCTCTGCAGAACTAGTGAATGCGATTGGAGATCGATTCATGGATTCATGTTTGGTCTGTCTCAGTCGGTTGACAACCTGCAAGCTAGTAGATTTTATTTCTCGATTTAATGGCCATATATACCCATAATTTGAAACGAGATTGAAAATCCTGTCTCAAGGCACAGGATCGAATACTCCATATTCTACACCGAGGACTACTTCATAGTGAATCAGTCAAATGTAGCATGGAAAGTCTTGCTGTGTACTTGCAGAACTACAAAAACGCGCCAATGGTATACATGAGCTACAAACAAGTGAAATGTTTGAGTGATTCCACTGACTCTACTTGTTCTTAAAATGATGCAAATAAATCAAGTTATTAAATAAGAATTCTTAATTATAAAGAGCGTAATTCAAAGTGTATATCTTGCTAAATGTAAAAAAGAAAACAAGAATCAATCAGAGATGTGACAAAGGAAAATTTTTAATTGAACTAATGATGAACATTGATCAAGGAAACATGAGCGTAATTGCAGCAATATTAGTTCATGATACCAAACTATATTATATACTTCAATTTATGATTTACAGAACAATTGCGCAACCAATGAGTTATATTGATATGCATTTCCACCTGACATGACTTTACAATATCATTTCATGTATAATGAAAACCAATACAATCCAACAATTGCAAGGATTGTCAATACTACAGCATATAGGCTGTGCAGAACTATTCAATTCGCCAAATGGTCTAACTCGGTCTTCATCTTGACAGAAGTTGACATATTTATGGCTTTATTAGAGATCAGCTGGGCTCAGCCCAGTAGACTTGCTATGCGTAGTGGACTTATATTGAAATAAGCTAAGCCAATTATCATTCCAGTATACCACCAGACAGTCAATTGAAGAACGTCATAATTGGCCAAATTTGATGACAACAAAAGTTTAATGATCAAACGAATTTAAAAAAAAATCAATTTTGCAATGAAATGCTTTAATGACCACAATGATCTTGAACTTCAAGCAACTTCATTTAAAATCAGGATTTCGTAAGAGGTGTATGCGTGGCATATGCTCTGCGAATTTCAAGTGCACAACTTACATAACCATAGAGATATCGGCATTTGAAAAAGTCATAATTGCTATTTCGCAAGATTACGCAAGAACGGTGCATCTAGGAGCAGAAATACTTCCGAGCTTTATTTTACATATTGATGCACTGAATCATTTAATGCCAGTTACAAGTCGTTAGCATTACTAGGCAATGAGTTTTTAGCGATCGCGTTTTCAACTTTGAAAAATCACTGCAACCCTGACCTTAAACCTTTAACCTTCAAACTTTCCGTGTAAATCCGAAATAACTTGCTTCATTAATAAGTGCAACTTACTAATTGACAGACAAGAGCGAATTCAAAATATTCAGTACCAAACTTTGTTCAACAGAATACCGAAGCAATGAAATTGGCAAGTGTTGCCTAATATGTGTTCCGACCGTAAACACACAAATATTCTGAATTATCACATTTCCTTCCAAGACTCGACAACACACCTTGTATGCAACTCAGAAAAGTTATAAAATTAACAAAATTCGAAATAATCATCAATTTATGCAATTAAATGCGAGAATTACCACAATGACCTTGACATTGGTGCAACCTCATTTAAACTTATAATTTCATTAGATGGCTATACTAGCAATATACTCTGCAAATTTCAATGC
>KB292078.1:30951-47146 GCA_000328365.1 Capitella teleta
TATGAGTGTTTACCATGACAACCTGAATGACTGTGATAATCATGATGACAGTTTTGCCATGATGACTACAGATATGACAGTCTTGACAAGAAACCAGAAATTATTGCTAATTTTTCAAATTCCTGTTTGTTTGAATGTATTCAATATTTAATTAATTCACAGGGGAGATCTCGGTTAACACACCCATACACTCACACACTCACACATCGATACACGTATGTACCTCACTGATTCTTGAAACACTCGAAACACAAACTTTAATTGGCATGTTAGTAAACCGAACATAACATTCATCTTTAATCATGCATACAGTTACAAGCTTCTACCCTGTAAATTTAATGCGAAGTAAAATCTTTAGTTTGAGAACTGAATATTTTAACTTAAATATGGGAGGTATATGTTACGGTCACATGGCTTTAATTAACACTTACATGATGTTTAAGTCTAGTATGGCTCTATAAACTATGGCAATGTATTATACTTTTGGGACAGAGAATACACGAACATACATCCATCGCTGATGGCTGACAAGTACCAAATGACCCTTACTATTACAAACAGTCCATTCGCATTAAAGATACAAAGTTCACACCGATAAACTGATACCATCAGCAGAAGTCCTTCCAAATATACATGTAGATCCATACTTTACATGCTAAACTGAAGGCTTCCACTCATCCACAAACCCAGCATATAAATACACACATTTCCAATCCAACTAGCAGAGAGAGCAGAGATAGAGACAGACACAGAGTAGACACAGTCCAGTCAACCACAGCCACCAGTCTCCAAGACAACACCAACAGACCCCGAGATCCTCCTGCGATCAGTGATCGCTATAATTGACTGTCAAGTACCATTAAAGTCTACACGTTGCAAACAGACGTCGCCCTTGTTGTTCCGGAGTACCTCCGGGTATCTTCAGATGTGTCCGAGAATAAATGTAGAAGTGGAGTCGCTACAGGCTGAAGCAAGCGCAGCCTCGCCATTGCTCACTGAGCGCTTCCACTGGTCTTGCACAAAGCTGGACAGTGGAGCACCCAGCATGCATAGCGACGATGCGTCGCAGCTGAGATACGCCGCCAGGAGCTTCAAATTACATGCGGCAATGGACGAACTTGTGAGGGAAAGTTTAGCACATATCGACACTAGGGTATTTGCATTAAAAGAACATTTGTACCAAAAGTTGGCAAAGCGAGACAAAAGTTGTACAGGTAAGTCAGAACAACGAACAAGACTAGGGATATATTTAGATCTGGTTCGGGGATGAAGGCCAAACAGTTTGCGGATGCATTTTCGCCATGAAATATGTAACTGTATAATATGAGTTTGATCAAGATTCCATAACGGAGAGCCATTAAAACTAGTACAATTTGTTTTAAACAAAGAACATAAAACATCTGATGAGCAATGACTAAAGGTACTGGCTAACATATTTGTTGAGACATGTAAATCGCTGATAGCTTTTTTGATGTTAGCTTGATCAGCTCCCGATCCAATAACAGCTCCGAGGTGGATTGCTTTCTGTGTGTATTCAATATCATCGCCATTTAATTTCACAATAGGTTTCAACATTTTCTTTGTATGTTTACTATTAAATAATACCACCTGGCTTTTTGAACTATTAAAAAGAACATCAAAATCACTTGCACAATCTTCACAGACTTTTAACATTTGCATAGTGGCTTCATATGTAGGTGCCATTAAAGTAACGTCGTCAGCATATGTCATTACACCAGGGAACTTATGACCTAAAAAACATCCAACATTTAATTTAGACAAACGAGAAATCAATTCATCTATATATATACAAAAAAGCACAGAAGAAGAAACAGTCTATTTATTATTTCTTAACGGTTGACTGCTTGGATTCTTCAGCGCAACACCCAAGTAAAGCTGGCATCTGATTATTATGGCTCAAAGCATGGTAGCCAACTTCTTTGAGGTATTCCGCATCAGGCCAATGTTTGGGAATACGCGAAGGAAACAGCACAGGGGTCTTCAAGCGAGCCAACCTCTGAAAAACAAAAAAAAAAAAAAAAAAAAACACGTCATATAGCCAGAGATTGGATCAAGTAGACATATCTTACCTCTTTCAGCGTACCAGGAGTCATGATCGTTTTAATGAGGCATGTAAGAGGGATACAGATCATGGATGAGAAAGCCATTGCCAAGCCTAAACCTTGGGCCCACGCCGGGAATACGTAGACACGGTTATATACCAGAGGCTTAAAAGTGGCCCACATGAAGACAAAAATACTGGCACACACCAGAGGGGTCAAGAAAGTCCAACAAACACGTAGCCATGGGTTAAGACGAAAACCAACCATTTGTGCTATGTTGTCATAGAAACGGCTACCACCTGGAATAATGCTGGGTAAAGGTGTTTTAAGCTGCACTCGACCTACCGTAGACCCAAGAAATTGCCACGGACTCAAAGAAACAGCACCACAGAAGAGACATCCCACTGGCACCGTAGTTATCAAACAACTGAAACACATACATACCACCCTACATGGAGAAATGCTGATGCAATTGAATGGTATGCCTTGCATGCACTAACCCGTGTAACCATCGTTAGTCCTATCAGATAGGAGATGAGGCAATATAGAGCATTTAATACCTCTCGTCTTGGGGTTTTCCGTAACTGGGGAAACCAATCAAGAATGACTGTAGTGAAACCATCCATGCTCACAAACTATAAAGAAATTCAAAATGACCATGAACCAAGCATATGGTCTGTGACAAACCTGACTGCCCAGTCCGACAATCATAATCATGAAAAAGAATAGAGCTGACCACACTTGTGGGAAAGGCATAAGAGTTACTGCTTTGGGATAAGCGATGAAAGCTAATCCTGGTCCTATCAAAACAAAACGTGATTAACACGAGCGGGTGTAGTACACATTACACATACCTGACTCAGCTACATGTTCAATACTGACTCCTTGTTGCTTGGCCATGAAACCCAAAACTGAAAACACAGCAAAACCAGAGAACACACTGGTGAAGCAGTTGATGCCAGATATCAGCATGCAATCCCTGCAAATCCATTCCGATATTGCATAAGCCATGTCTCTTGACAATTCAATAATCAAACAAATACTGACCTGTAGAAATTGTTTGTGAATTTGTTATAGCTCCCAAGTGCTGTCATTCCTCCAAATGCCACCGCAAAGGAATAGAATATCTGAGTGCCTGCGTCTATCCACACCTAAACGATTAAAACCGCATTATGCCACTCAGTGAGTCTGCCAGTCAGGAGCCTTGCGTATTTAAGTGTTTCATCCTGGTACATTGAACGCATATTAATAGGCAAATAGCATAGGTCCCTCTCGCTATTTACCTTATGTTAAAATCTCAAAATGCAACGTCGTCTCCGCTCAATGGCGGCCGTTATGGTTATTCCTACAAATTCGGATTGAGGTGGTTAAAACCCTGATTCAGGATTGTATCTATGTGTCAGTGAATGTATCTAGAATACGGCGAGTTATATTCGTGATTTAGCGATCCGGCAGACGTGATGGCTAGAATGCCGAAATCAGCCAGATATTTCATTGCTATATTTGCAACTTTCAATAGATTTTAGCAGAAATTCAAGTAACATATAACGTAATTGACCATCAAAAACGAACCACTATATAATATGATTGTTTTAAAGGTAACTGTTGTTTATTTATAGCCCGAGCCACAGGTGATATACGATGAAAAATATCCTACTCCTTCAGCAGTGTGTCTGACTGAATGTGAACTTTGACCCTTCAGAGAACAGTGAACTGAGTGTGAACCTGAGCATCAGCAAGTCGTGAGAAGTCAGGGTTTAAATAGTATGTTATGCCATCAGCTGCCCCATCCAAAGTGACTCCACGGATGAAGAGAATGAAGAGCATCACAAAAGGAAACGTTGCTGTGAAATAGACAACCTGCAGACGCCAATCAATACTTTGCTCTTCATTTAAAGTATTCAGCAAACCTTCCCAGTCCATTTAATTCCCTTCCAAACACAGAGGTAGCAGAGAACCCACACAACAAAAAGGGACAGCGCCAGCTGCCACACAATGCCATCCGGGTGGTCAATCCCGGGAGATATCTGCAAAATCTTCCTCCTGGAAATGTTATGCATTCAATGAGCTGAGCAAATTATAATCTTCTCACTCCCAGAATTCAACTACAGGGTCCACTTTGTCAGTTATATTTGACGTTGCGACGTATATTGATGTGTTGCTGTAGTTATTAGCTGAAGCAAAGGACACCTGGCACCTGAGAAATAATAATATTAAACCGTTGGTGTCATTTGTTTGATCAGGCAGTTGGTTCTTTGCATGCATCAGTTAGTTCACCAGTCATACACACCTTTCGGTGTTCCATTCGTTGTTGCAATGGGACCATGGCAGCACCGCACTGAACGAGAATATCCAGTAGTAGCCTGTCCAAGCCAACACTACGATGTAGTAGATGTTCAAGAAAAATGCCAGCATAGCAGATGCAAGACCGATTCCTGTGAATATGATAGTATGGATCAAGAAATATGTCATACAATGATATGACACCTGAGAACATAGGACATATCTTCCACGCCGCCGTTCCTCCCTTCTGCATGTATTGACCGAGAGCGATTTCCAAGAAGAACACAGGAACGCCACCGCATACCAAGAACAACAGATAGGGAATGAAGAACGCCCCTGCATGGAAGCAGAAGAATAGCAACAGATGCACGATGCAATGGATCAACTCACCTCCGCCATTCTTGTAACAGAGATATGGAAAGCGCCAGACATTTCCCAAACCAACCGCAAATCCAACAACGCTTAAAATGAAGTCAATTTTACTTCCCCATTGGTCTCGCTTTGGTTCTTGAGGGTGCGCGTCTTCATCCTTAGATAGTTCAGATTGGTCTGCCATCTTAAGTGAGAAATGGGAAATTGTGATATTTGAATAGTACATGGTTCAATATTTCATAACAATGTTCATACTATTTTTGTATGCACATCTTTTATTAGGCGCAATTTGTGGCAAACTAGACCCCGTGTTGGCACGGTAAATTCTTGCATAATCCGGCACATTCTTGACATTATTATTCTACCAATGCATTGCATTCACACAGTATTTAGTTCGTTTTGTTACTTTTATATGTTCAGCTGCAGCACCATCTTCAGCGGTGTAAGTTTTGACAGTCATCTGAAACGATATAATGGAAGCAATAATTTCAAAATCGCTAAACTGATCAACAGGTAGTTGAAGCCTCATATCAAATAATCGAAATTATCACTGTTGTCCTTAGCCTCAATTTGCATTTTTATATGATATATGTAGCACATTTCTAAGTGAAAAATAATATTTCAGGCTGAACACTCTATACAAAGTAATATAATTCAGTCAAATTTGACCATTACATTAAACACTAAGAAACATAAATGAAACATAAATGAAACAAAAGACCAGGACGTGTATGCATCGTACAGTGACTGGAAATGTTGAAGGGAATCTAAAATGTGACCGTATCATCAGAACGACCTTCTTACTATTATCGATGGAAAAATAAATATTTCATTTATTTGCAATGTTACAACTGACCAAATTTCCTGGATCGATGAGAAGTCTCGACACATAATATCGGTCATTCTGGCAGAGACAACTCAGTATAGAGACCAAGCATTAGGCTAATGATATAATTGCACGCCTCACAAATATAAAACATAAAAATATCAGAGTCGTATGAATTCGGTCCAAACAATGTGATGTCATTGTAAATAAAGTAACGATCGACGGCACGACTCGTTTCTGGACTTATCTGTAGCAAGTGTTAAAGGGAGGGAGAACTGGTTAAAAATGGACTTTGAGTCGTTATTTGATGCACCAAAAATGATTCCTATGCCTGGCCCACACAAGAAATATCATCGCTAACGATTTCGCTGGAGATATATTGCTAACTAGGCGTGACGTCATGAGCTGTGATGAAACACAGAGTTCCCCATCTTTTACAATGGGCCTCGTCATGTCAGCGTGTCCTGCGACTAAACCCCTTGATATTTTTTTGTTTTCTTTTCGGAAATAGATAGAATAATCATTTTGCCACCAGTCAGGCGCGAAAAAAAAAATATTTTTCGCTATTTTTCTTATTTTAACAAGCGATTTTCTAGGACACCTACCACGTTTCTCATCCTGAAACAGTAAAAAGGTCAGCCAGAGTGCACCACGCATGCGCTTTCGTTTCGTAAACAACAGTGATGTCCTTTTATGGCGAAGATGATCTGCTCTGATTGGCTGAAATCGATAGCTTCCCGAGGGGAACGGGACCAATCAGCCATCAGCCAAACCAAGCCATCAGCTGACGTTTGCCTCCTATACTTCGCAATGGAAGCCATTCTCCCATAGGCGCAATGCTAACCCCGATATTCGGAATGCATTATTTCCTTACGCTTGCATCCAGGCATGGTGTTCTTGGCACGGAATGCTATCAATTGGTGCTATGAGTCAATAGAACATCACTTAAAATTTAGTTCCCCATCCCTTTAATTATATCGAAATTGATTATATTCAATATTCTGCTATGCGAGTTCCGATTTTATTTCCAGCTGCTAAATATTCTCCCTTTCTAACAAGCTTGATTTACGTAAATATGTTTCATGTTATATCTCTGTGGCGTTATGGATAACACTGTGGCCTTCTAATTGCATGTGTTGATAAAAAGTGATATCTGCAGCATTTGCCAAAATGACAAAACACGAAACTCTCGGTTCGATGAATTAAGGGAACATAAAATTGCATGAAGAATCGGTTTATCATTGCCCATGTCGATAACTCAAAATCGGGAGAGCGCGTTGTAAACCCAACACGGACGATTAATTCAGTTGATTGATTACATAGAAATCGATTTCAGTTAATTGGTTTTATTTGTTTGACTAAGTGATCAATTATATCAAAGGATATTGCACAATGTAATGCCATTCGTAGCGTAGATATGAAGAACGGCTTCTTATCATAATTATAAAACGATGACATCGTAGAACCATGAAGTTGGCCTGTTGCTTCGAGCCTTCAATTCCAGGTCTCACATAAGTTCATTTTGCTTCGGATCAGGACTATAATACATATTATCGAGGCCCCAGATCAAAGCAGTTTGTCTGAGAAACGGGACTTGAGGTCTGAACTATTGGCAAATTGACTGAGTATCGATGTCTATACAATTAATAATGAAATGAAACAATCCCCATTTGAGCAAATTCAAATGCTATACGTTGAAGCCTGGGTTGAATAATAAGATGTGTATTTATGATTACATTTAAACTTTCTTGTGAGGTCTCCATACATGAGTTGGATCGGAAAATTCCATGGCAACATTATATTGCTCATGGGTAAATGACACGCATGTCGTGCAATAGACCAACATAAAAAGTGTTTTATGTATTGTCAGACAATGCAGCACATCAGATGCTGAAATACAAAGGTTGCACAAATGGATTTTGAGAGGGCATGGCTTTTATTCGGAATGACAGTGAGTTGCAAAACAGAATAAATGATAAGGTGCAGAAATGGCTGGCCATTCCAGGAGAGAATCTTTGGCTGAGATGCCTTTGCCTGGCGTTGGGGCAACCTCTATTCATTGATTAAAAGGATATACAAGTTTTCATTAACCAATATAAATCATAAATGTATTTATATATTATGCATGCATATAATAATAATAATTGAAAAATAAAAATATTGGTTTTATATTGCTGTGCTAATGTATTATACAGGGATATACTAGAGTATAAATTTGGTTTCAGTGGACGGCATAACTTCTACTTCGGAACATTGGATAGTCCAATGACCCTAAGCAATCGGAAAGCAATGCATTTCATTTTCCCATTTCTTGTCAAGTGCAATTTTCATTCCACTTCCTGATGCCGTATTTGTCTCATTTTAAAAGGCAAACTATCTTTCTATTTCCTACGGCATCACGTGCTGCTTTTTCTATCATCACAATTATCGCTTCTTGTGTTTCTTTGCGTGTTTATTCTACGTGAAACAACTCAAAGAAAATGTCCTGACTCATACAACAGAAACATCGCCTGTTGTTGCCCTGTTGAATCCATTGAGCAAGAAGTGCTCAGATAACTGTGGACTACTGACAATGACGAAGGTGATCATCATTCACAGAGGGAGAATTTTGTCTCAAAGGAAACATCAAGCATTATGGAAACCATGGTATCATCGACCCCTAGCGACGAATAAAGCAACTGTCAGTAGCACCTCGAGTTAATGGAAGGCTGTCAAGGGGGCACGATAGCAAACTTCAAGGCTGCTGGTCTTAATTCATGATAAGTGAAGACCGGGTAAGGAAAATAACCCACAAAATCACTATATTTCAGGTGCAAAAAAAAATTGGTTTCTCAGTGAGTACATAGTATTATGTAAGGCAAGTCTGTTGATATCGTATCTATAGCAACCATGCTATCACAAATGCAAATCAAAACTTGAAGCTCTGTCGTTCATACGGCTTTATTAATACAATGTATCATAAATAGTTTCAATGAACTAAATGCAAAGGCTGTAATCTGCATCATAACGCATGCAATTTTTCTCTAATACCTACAATCACCTAAAGTACAGTAAAAGAACGTGCTATCTGAGGCAGACCCGATGCAAAGGTTCACGCATCTGATTCAAGTCTCAGGAGGATTTTATAAGGGTCCAAGCGCCTATGAAATCGCAGGGTTCTAAAGTAGGCTTCCCTTCGTGAGTTTATGTGTTGCACGCAATGCCTTGCTTAACGGCGGTGGTCAGGGAACATTATTTTCAGGATTTGCATTAAGCAGAATTGCTCTGTTGTGTTTTCTGGGTGATGGGTGTAGTTCTACAATACAATAGAGCCAATCTGGGCCTATGCATTGTGTTCATTCAACGCAGAACGTCAATTTCAGAATATATAAAACAATGGAAAAACATAACTCGACGGCCATGGTGTCCGAATGATACATTAGCTGTACATAGTACATGGACAAGTTGTCCATTACGTCATAATTATAATGGACAATTATATTAATAATGCATTATGATTAAATATTGAAATATATTGAAATTATTGAAACGCCTCTTACCTTGGCCATACTTCCACGAAATATGCATAAATGATCGCATTATTGGTCAGCAATGACAACGGGTCAAGGGTCACTGGGGATTGTCAGAGGATCAATGACCTATATGCTGACATAATTGAACCAGGGCCGTAGCCTGCACAGAACGAGTGCTGGGGCAGGGTGGAGGTAGGGTGGGGGGAGGGGGTGTCCAACTCACACATGAGAAAATTCTCATGTTTCAAGTACCTCAAAGTAGAGAATTGAGGCGACAATTATAGACAATTACGGTGATTATGGATGGCATTACTTTGGCGTTCAAAACATTAAGAAACGAACAAACTACTAGTACGTTAATCGGATGATGCAGGTTTGCAGGTTTACACTAAATTTACATTCTCACTGTTATTTGAAAATAATTTAATCGTGCATAATTTGAAATAATAAGTTGAATTGATAGCATTATACACAGAGACAAAATAAAGGTTTTTTCTTCATCACATGCACTAATATTTATAACCTCTTTAACTCCTAATTTTGGCCTTTTTTATTTTATTTTTTTATTTTTATTTTTTATTACTCTTACATTCAGACAAAATTGTAATTGTTTAAGATAGAAAAGGAAGATTCCTCTAACGAAGGTAAACTTGGACAAATTGAGAAGCCCCCATGTCATGCATCACGCCATGCTTTAAAATCCTTCACAATTAGCTATTCAGAAGGCTTCTTTCTCGGTGATAATTTCTGTGGCATTCGATGAGAGCAATTTCTTGGGCCGTTATGAAATCACGCCGTTTGTGTGTGCGGTGCATTATGACTCAGCCAACACTTTGATCTGTTTGGAACGGATTTGACTAAAACACAATACGTTTGAGCTCAGATGGCCTCTCTTCCGTGCGACTCTTCTAAAGTCCTGCAAGCATAACCTGCATGACCCAAATCTGGACGGCAGCCATTAAAAGGTTAACGGAACTAAACAATATTGCAAATTCCCTTCTCAACCGCCGCCAAAAAGTCATGTTCCTCACTTCTGACAACGGCCAGTTCTTTGAAGAATCCTTCAGTGCTTAATTCGCACAGAAAATCCGCAAGATCAGAGCAGCAATCACCCAAGACATAAGTCGTACAACTCATGCTTAACATTGTCGGTTAGACGATCTACACCCAGCATCCATGGAAGAAGTGGCTTAAAAGAAAGAGCAAGACCTGTGCGCTTGAACCAGTGCCATCTTGGCTGATCAAGAGCTTATCTTCAGTTTTTATTCCCCATTTGACTTCAATCGTCAATTTATCACGAACTTCAAGAAAGTTCCCAGATTCCATGAAAGATGATCTGGTCACACCTGTCATGAGAACCCCTTGTCTTCAAATCAAAGAGATAGCCAATTATAGACCTGTGGTTAGTGATAGTGGCCCACCGCTTAAACAATCGCCGCTGAGAATGTCATTCATTGTGTACTTCTGTCAGCCCACAGAACCAGGCACATCGCAGAGTGCCTTGCTGAAAGTACAGGGGCCGATTCCCAAAAGAAACTTAAGTGGTAAAACTAAGTTTGGGAGGAGTTAAGTTTGTTTCTGGAATCAATTGGCGAAGTCCACGCATTGAGATCCGCTTTGCAATGGCCCATGTGAACCCACCTTACTGCAACATGGAATATCACGAGGCTCAGTACTTGGACCCCGACTACTGCTATTGTACACCGTCCATTGAGCGAAATCATTGGAAAGCACCGGGTGTCCTTCCACTCATACGCTAACGATTAACAGCTGTACTTTGTTGTTGGGCCCCGATCAAGCACTGACATCACTGCTGTAGCTGCACGGATTGAGGCTGTAGCTGACATCATAGCTTAGATCACCTGAAGCATAATGAGGAGTCCAAGAGGGAAGCACTTATTTTGTAGTTATTTCTATTTAAGTTTGTTGTACATAGTTTATATTCTTTTAATGTTATCCTAATTGATATCATGATTTCATATTATATTGATTGTTGACAGTCACCATAAGAGATGGGCATAATATTATAACTGTGTTTTCCACAGGATATTTTTTTTTTTTTTTTTTTTTTTTTTTTAGTAGTAACAAACTTTTTTACTGACGAATTTTTCAACAATTCTGCAATTCAACAATTAATGTTCACGGGCTTACATCACGGTGGAATGCTTTGTATATAGGCATGAGTAAATACTTAGCTTTGATTCCTGATTCAAACCATTAGAGTTAATAACAAAAAAACATGAGAGTGCATGAATGAAAAAGAAAACAGAAATGCAGTAGAAATGTATTAGTGAGGAGGCATGTTCAGTTAAATAGTGCATTGTTAACTCTTGTTTGTTTTAAAAAGAAAACCGCGAAACGCAATGTATTCTGGCAATGCGCCAACCCAGTTGCCATGGAAACGCACGTTTTCGATTGCAAATTCGTTCCCAAATGGGTGAAATTGACGCGTGACAGTTTTGTTCACCAGAATTAAACATTTCTAAAAAATATCCACGCAGATGTTTCAGAAAAGAAAAAAAAATAATTGAAATCGACAAGTGGAAAAGCGGACGATTTCATTTCGTTGCAACTTGTTGTGATGTGATGCAGTTCACTAAATTCGAAATAAAATAGAAATGAACTTTCATGATTGTGAACTGGAATTATATTATAGGTCACATGCAGTTTCATGGATCCTTCTTGATTGTTAAATTTTTAATCATTCTTTGATGATGATAGCTAATTGTAAAATTAAGTTAAACCTCTCAAAGTCGAAGTAAATAATTAATTATTTTTGATTATTTTCCACTTGCCCTCAAATGCAAAGATGACTTAAATATTTCAATGCTGTCTTCACATATGAAATAAATTTTAAAAATGAGAGATATATCATAATTATATCATTTCAATGTTATTAGTGAGATACTTGACTTGTTACTGAACATTTTAACTTACATACGGATGACAAATATGTTCGATCACATTCCACTTTGTTTATAACTTATCGTGTCCTATTCCTACTGTGAACAGAAACGCGTCATTGAAGAGGACCTATGTTCATTTTGAAACCTTTTTAGATAAATTCTATGGGCATTTGTGAGTGACAGGAGTCCATTTTTGAAGAAGAAAAAAAAGCCAACAGTGAATGATATTCAAGACAAATTAAAATACGAATTTCCTACTTAGGCAGAATAGCTTAAAACGAGCTGAGTACGAGATTTATTTTATGAGAACTGCTGAAAGATTTTGATATATTTCATTTAAGATATTTTAAACCTCTCAAATGATAAATGATGTACCTATGAATTAGCCCACAGCAAGCGTATTGTATTAAAATATGTCTTTCAAAAGGCGTAATTGTCTTTTGGGATACATCCTCCATCATCCATCTGTAAGTTAAATAATAAATGTGGTCCTCTTTAATATTCTAATGGGGTTCTGTATATAAGTATTGAAATGTATATACACCGATTCGACGCTGCATTCCGATTCGAAAAACGATTAAACATTTATATGACAAGGTATGCAATACATGTTTGACCAAAAGTGAACAAATGTGTTTCGAAAACCAACCGACCACGCATTGGGCTGACATCTTTGGTGGGCATACTAGAACACCCAGCGCTTCTCGCATAATTATGGCGGGAAAATGACTGCCAGATGTTCTTACAGTGAAATCATGACTCGAACTTGAAGGCACCACAAAATTATTCTGATGAAAAAAAAAAATTGTTCGACAAATCAGGGTTTTCGAATTCTTAGATATTTCAACAGACTTGTTCAATCTTTCTGGCATTCACGGTTTTTATACCGAGTTTTGTTACTCGTGTTTCCCGCTTATCCAACATCTGAGACCAATGCTTTATGCAATCGACTTCATAAGAGACGCCAGCATGTGCTTTACTCTTATGGCCGAATTTTCGTTTGAGAAGGGTAGGTATGGCTTATGCGTGGCTTACCTGAAAGCATTGTGTGTCAGCGCAAAATCTGGGGGAAAAGTAGCCCTGTCATTTCATCGCCATGCTTTGACTCCGAGACACAAATGACACAATGATTTCAGGTAATCCACATCTACCCTTCTCAGACAAGAGCTCAGCCGCTGAACTTTACTGTGTGTGTGTGTTTTTTTTTTTTTTTTGTTTTTTTTTTTTGTTTTTTTTTTTTTTTTTATGATATGTTACATTATTACATATCCAAAACCATTACTTTATAATTTGCGCTTTACTCTTTTGTCAACCGAACTCGTGAACAAAAAATTGCTCCTCGCGCTAATTGAAGCTGTGAGCTTGGTGGAAAGTTCAAAGCGGTAACGCGAAAGTTAATGCAAATAATTAATAATATTACCCATTACGAATCGATGCATCCTCCAAAACCGTATCCTCTTTGAAAAAAAAAGCAGAAACACATTACAACCTTCAGTAGAACACAATCAGTTGGTTAGAACCCCAGCGAGTCGTGAATAGTAGTCTGGGTGATTATTCGAACAATCGCGAACTACAAGGTGTCGTATATCACACATGCACAGATCGAATCAAAACACACGCGGAAGTAGGCTGAGAGCCCGATTTACGTACCCGTGAAATTGAACGGAGGCTCCAAAATGACCACTTGCTTCCGCTGATATCTTATGAAGACGGACGCTCGGGTGGAGTCTTCAGCCTGGCCTTGCCTAAATATGGAATTTCATGCCGCATGCTAATTGGCTAATTTCATTTTATGAATATTCATGAGTATAATATAGTATTTTTTCCTCGCAAAAACTGTCATTAATCAGATAGAAATAGGTGCCCCTATGCTTTTAAGTGAACCTGGGTGCTCATGGGATTGATGACGTCATGTCCGCCCTTTCCGTTAATCCACCTCCGATCAGGCAATGAGCAATCTACAATGACCATCTTATCTTTTTGATCACACACGAGGGTGGTTTGAAAAGTCCTCGGCCTTAAATGGAACGCGTTATCACAGAAGGTTGAAATTTGACTTCAGCATAGGTTAGCTTTCCACATGAAAATGGCAAGCATTGAATTTTTCAGACAGTCACGTGATCACCTCTGATGCCAAATTGAGTGAAGCAGGGGTCGGCATTACGTCAAAATGCGGCAAACTCTTGATTTAGAAGATTTTTCCCCGAGAGACCAAAATCGGTTCTATAAAGTGGAAAATCTGAAACTTACAAATAAAAGCTGTTTATGCATCTTTATTTCCATCAAAATCAGGTCAAGAATTATATTCTTTTGTGTGGGAATGGTCAGTGTGTATGGATTGGTCATTATTTTGTGCTATTCTTCGGTTTCGCACTCATCGGGAGTTTTGTTCGTGGTTTTGTGAAATTCGATGTCGAATCTGAAGAAGATAAAATGCGATAGAAGTGGGTTTTTTTTTTCAATAGAAAACTTTATTCAGTACATGTCATGAGGAGGTCCTCTTGACAGGTCATACATTTGCAGAATATTTAGTAATAAATTTGTGCGAGTGGCATGTAATATGATGACTCGCGAAGAGATGATTTAAAAGAGGAAATGTCCGAAAGAGAATGAAAGGTATGGGAAATGAAGTTCAAAATTTTCAGTCCGAAAAGAAAAGGAGAACGGTCGAGAAGACGTAGGCACGGGTAAGGCACATATGGCGCACGCAAAACACAGTTCCGCGTGTTGTATGGGTTGGTATGAGGGATGGGTCTATATTTGGAGAGTTTGCGTGGCAGACGATTGCTGTTTAAGTGTGAATGTCACCGCCCTCTATGGAGGATCACAGACGATGATAACGGGCACGATGTACAACAACATAATCATTGTTAACCGCATACGTGATAGTACTGATACAGTGTGGATTAATTGTTGCTTGTTTTATCGTAAAATAATAATTTAAGTACAGATGGCTTCTCAACAAATTGTTCAGCGCGTGCATAAATCTTCAGCGTATAATCTGACGCGTGCGGTAATCCTTTTAAAAGTAGAGAACAAGTAATTAAAGTTTAGTTTTAAGCACCGTTCACATAATATGTATCAATCCATATTATGAGCACGCGGCATTTTCCATCTCTCTATTTTATGTTTGTGCGTTCACATTTGCGGATGCGTTTCTGCGTGCGGGAAACCCACGCATTCAGATGGGTCGATTTGGAAAATCGAATGCGGGCGGCGTGATCTGCGCATGCGCGACTGCATTCGGCGATTGGAATTCAAAGATGAAACATCCGACTGAAGAAGAGCGAACATGGAGAGTGATACAGTGGTGGCGCTTATTGAACTTGTACGATTGTAGAAGATAAGGGAAAAAGGTACCGGACTAATAGAGAATATAATATAGAGTCAAATTGCGGAAGACCTTGGGGAGTGATGGAATGTGCAATTTCAATTTCCTACTCATCGTGAATTTTAATGAATGATTACTGAATGTTTTGTAAACAACATATTAAAATTTTGAGTAATAATATACAATAACAACTGTCAAAGGAACTGTCGTTTAATTTCCCTTTTTTTAGTCAAATTATATCTGAAAAGACGCTGATGTAGTACATTGTAGTACACATTCTTTCTAAAGGCTTTCATATTAAAGTCGCGAAAATCGATATCACTTTCTTTTTATACTTAGATCGTCTGAGGAGCACCGGATAGCTCAGTGGGTTAAACCGCTGACTACAATCCAATGCCGACCGTAGGGGTCGAGGTCCCGGGTTCGAGACCCGATCAGGCCATGGGCGTTATGATTGTGAATTATAATTGTAATTCGTTATAATTGTAATTCTTTGGTGACTCTGCAGTGCTGCCAACTGCGTAACAAGGCTGGGAGCTGTGTACTACTGTCTATGGTGGTATGCAGGATAAAGAACCCTTGGGATCTTATCGATAAGAGTAAGGGGAAACCCCGGTCCCGGGCCTTCTGTGCTGGCGCCCGTATCATTCGATCGGATTGGGTGGAGCCGTAAAACCCCATCACTCACTCACTTAGAATTTTGGCAGCTTCGCGCCAAAATTTTGATCTTTCTTATTCACTCTAATTCTCGCTTACCACGCTTCTAGCGAATAATAAGCAACAATAATTAATATTTTGTGATTGCCGAAATTCGCAATCAGTAATCAAAACGTTAAATACAATCATAACGTTATTACCTAATCAACAACAATGTTTATATTGCATTGTAATTTTTTTTTTTT
>KB292085.1:29960-46333 GCA_000328365.1 Capitella teleta
TTGATTTATAAAAGCAAAAATTTCCCCAAACTAACCTGATTATATATCATATCTATCCATCCATTGGCTACCGTGCCTGCGCAGAGTATAACTTTGACAGCGATTCAATTTACTTCTAGCGATTGCGCAAACCATCTGTTCCCGGTGTTTTTTAAAGAGAGGGAGAAAACATACCAATTGGAATACAAAGGGGAGAGAGAGATGAGGGTAGTGTAGAGGGGTCTTCATTACGCGTGAGATTAAAGTGAAGGGGCATTGCCAATTCTCCTGACAGCAACCAACAGAGATTGCAGAGAATGTCGCTGAGCAGTCTTAGGGTTTCATGTAGGCTGATGAAATGGACAATGACGTGTCTCAAGGATTCTTTGAATATTCATGCTAAGTGTTGCTGCCTTCTATGTGAGTGGTTGAACACGGATTCACTCCAGGTATTCCGGGATGTGCTCAATCTTACGTTATTTTGATGACAGTATTAGGTGTCCAGAATGATGCATAATTATAATTTTGTGATGCAGTGATAACGGTGGCCTTGTATCGCTTCTGGTCTACCGCTTACTGTGAAGAAAATCACCCATAATGTATACCTTTATTTCCTTCGTTATTATCTGGCTAGATGAAATTCTTTGATCTCATAAACATTCGAAATGACTTTTGAATTATGGCTATAAGGCACTGACTTCTGCTGTGCTTCATTTACTCGGTTTGACAGAATAGTGTCTGGTTCTTTGAAGCTCGTATTCTATTTTGAGTCATGTTGCAAGTGGATTATCTAATGTCAGTCTGATTTGGTTCTGGGGCCAACCTCCTCACCAAACCCTTTTGCGATCTAAGCGATTTTTTTTCTTTTTACTATTATTATTCGTGCCAGTGCACGAATAAAGCATTATTATTAATATTATTAAAGTTACGCTGGGTGATGATTCGGCGCTAGACTCAAATTTGTGGTCATAATTACGCCCTACGTGTGACAAATGTTTGAGTAGGTTTATAATAAATAACATTAGCAATTAAGTCGACATGAATTGATTTAACATCCTTCTGCTCAGATGAAGACTTGTTGGGTTAGCAGTGTCAATATGCACTTTCGAAATTTTGCAATTTCGTATCATGTTTTGCCTGAAATAATCATACGATGAAGTTATTCCCTGTAAACATCGATCGATATTCATCTCATGCATATGCATGTATATTCAACTTATCAAGTATCAATAAAAATTCGATTTTGCTACTAGTATTCCACGCAGTGATTCATAGAAATAATTGCAGATTTGAATACCTGTAGCTCAAATATCGCTTTAAAGTTCCAATGTTGGCCTTTAGTTGAGGCCGTGCTTCGTGTTGTAGTAAAGTTCAATTGCCATTAAAATGGCATTCGAATGATACATGATTCGACCTCGAGGTCTATTTTCACAAACTCACTCTGACATGAAATGTCAGTTATAAGTGTAAATGTCATCAAGTTCGTCTTCGAGGTCGAGAATATCAAATAGCAAGAAAACGTAAAAATATTCGAGGTCAGATAACACAAGAGTTAACGCAGCGTGAGATGCAGATGAAGTATTCTCTGTTTTCTTCTTCTGTTTTCTTATTACGAAGAGACTTCAAGTTATTACAGCTTTAAGTTGACAGATCTGTCCCGTGACATATACCAAACACTGATCTGAAAAAAAAAGAAAAAAAAAGTTTGATTTGAGCATCCGTGTGAATAGCCACAATGAATAGGCAAACCAATAATAGATGCAACAACCCCGTGACCCCGTGACCCCGTGACCCGTGGCTTCAGAGCGAGTTGACTGCTGGTGCACTTCCACACACGTGTTCTGTTCCAATTGCTTATCACGTGGTCGCTTTGTTTACCTGCATCATGACCCTGGAGTTACGGGTTCTCTTGGGATTAACGAGGCAGGGCAAGCATCGGGGAGCGTCGGGTCGGCCTACAATGCTTGACATGTGGGCGCAGGAGGGGAAATTCAGGGATTTCTTATACCCCTATTGATAAATCCCTGGGGGTTTTCTTCTTGAATACCACCATGTGCAGTAGCACACAGTGATATGACTTGTTTGGAGCTTCAGTACAGCACTGTGCGTAGAGTCATCCAACAATATAAAGAATCATAATTATCTTCTTCCGGTCTCATCAACCGTGTTATTACGGAAGAATTTTTTTTTTTAATAGAAAACTTTATTCAGTACATGTCATGAGGAGGTCTTCTTGACAGGTCATAAATTTGCAGAATATTTAGTAATAAATTTGTGCGAGTGGCATGTAATATGATGACTCGCGAAGAGATGATTTAAAAGAGGAAATGTCCGGAAGGGAATGATAGGTATGAGAAATGAAGTTCAAAATTTTCAGGCCGAAAAGAAAAGGAGAACGGTCGAGAAGACGTAGGCACGGGTAAGACACATATGGCGTTGTATGGCATGCATGGGTTGGTATAAGGGATGGGTTTATATTTAGAGAGCTTGCGCGGCAGACGATTGCTGCTTAATTTGAACATGAAGCATGCGAGGGCGAAATTGCGGCGATGTCTTAATGAGGTGATGTTGCAGCGTAGTCAGCGTCGGTGATGTGATGAATTCGGGGAAGGGCGAGGATGACACGCATGGCTCTGCGTTGCAGGCTTTCTAATAGCCCAGTCTGTGTGATTGTGAGGGCGGCCCAAGCGGGAGAGGCGTATTCCAGATGCGGCCTCACGTACATTTTGTATATTTTTAAAAGCAGATCACGGTCTTTGACTTTGTAAGATAGCCGCCGAAGAAGAAAGACCCCTGTTGCTCCCTTCCGAGTCAGCGCATTTCATCCGAACGACTTTTTTCTGTTTGGTTGTCTCATCCGGAAATACAATCTTTTGAAAATTTTGGCCCAATTTAATTTAATTTATTCGTTGATGAAGCATTAAACGCAATGGTTTCTTTGGTCTCTGAGAGTTGTCATGTTAAATAAATGCCTTTCGGTCTCAATTTTTGTCATACGCCAACAAAATAGTGTATCGGTCGTTTGGCTGTTTGTGTTTATGGTGCCAGTAAGCACGAATCAAATGTCTCATGATATATTAATAAGCATCAACTACCCTTAAAGTCGTAAACCTCCCTTTTTCCCCTTTTTTCCCTGTTTTCCCTTTTCCCCTTTTTTTTTTCTTTTTTCTCACTGCTCAAACCCTTTCACTTCGGTCAATGATCCCTCCGGAGAATATTTAAGTGTTTAGAGACAGTGTTAGTCTCCCCACGCAATCGCTTCGATTCGACCACAATTGTGTACTGTTTTGTTTTGCTTTTTTTGCTTTTTTGTTATGTAGACTCAAGAAAACGTGCCATCTTTTAGCTTAATTTACCTTGATACAGGCAAAGTCTTCGGAATGGCAAGCATTGGTTAAAATTGTCATGGGATTCCAAAATTCCACTCCATACTTCCGCAGCACAACAAGACTCGATTGGATGGATATCCGTTATACATGATGGTGTTTTGTGGAGATATTCACTTATTATATATTCATTATTATTCATCATTATTTATATTCTATATGTATATATATTACATCTATATTATATATATCATTATTCGATTGCCTGCAGGCTCAGTTAATGTTTTCTTCAGCAATTTATACTTCATCATCGGAAATATAACACTTTTTAATTCGATTTTTCTAAACACATGAAAATAAAGGAATATTTTCAAATGTTAAAAAAAATAATAACAGACACCCACTCATAAATGCCTTTTCGCAGATGCATTCTCAATGACTTTCCTACTCGTAGTTGACATCCAGAAGTGGCCAAAACTATCGGGTAGCCTGTAAGAGCACAGAATATATCAACATAGTACAATGTATGATGAATTAATTTGCTTGGCACTATATGTTCCCATTTATTTTAGTTGTTAACCCTTGTGCAGTACATTACATATACGTTCATATATCTATTCAATCAGCTCGTATTCAGATCCCTCTCATATACATAATGCCTTCCCCCGCTAAATAACGCTCAATGATTCAATTCATCGACTCTTTGATTGTCAATTTGTCATTCAACGACCAACAATGCCAAAGACAGAATCGTCTTCAATTTGACCCCTGATTTGCTTTGAATCATCTGCATATGCAACGATTGGGGAGCCTTTCATTGTAGTCATTTTGTGGCTTGTGATGGTTCCCTTGAAGTTTTCGATGGGTTCTGCCTAATTGGACCGCATTGTACTGCGTGTGAAATGAATCTCTCGTCCATGTGTATCATAATTTGGGTAAATTTGAGTGCAATGCATTAATAGAAAATAACAAAATGGCAACCTTGACATCAAAACTCCTGCTCTGCCCTGGTGGCTGTACTGTACGGAAACACTTTGATGCAATGCATTAGTTGTCTTGGATTCAGTCATAATTGCCCAAATTGTTGTATAAAAAATATCATTCGCGGCAAAAGAATTAAGGAAGAAATACGTAAATCTTTCTTATGACAAACCATATTACAATAAATCTCAAATTCCGATGCAAAAATAAAAATAGAAATAATAAACAGAGGCATTAATTATCTATACAATTATAATTATGCTGCAAACAAATACATATGTATAGCAAATACAGGAGGGAATTGTTAAACCGTGAAATCCTCGATTATCATTATAACCTTCATTAAATAAATAACAGGGTAATCTGTAGCAGGGTAAAAGGGTATTTGAATCCTCTGATGCTGATATGGGCAACAGTGTATATTATTTGGGTCTATATGTCTAATCCAGCTCAGAACTGCCGTATGACAAGCTATATACTAATATTTGCTCGTTTGTTGTTGGAAAGTGATATGCTCATCTATAATAGGTATTTCCTTGTTCACTGCGCGGTTCTAAACGCAGATTACGAGAGAAGAGGACATTCAGAAACTGGATATAATCCTCTATAGAAGACATCGCTAATTTCCCTCAGGTATTGAAACATTTCTCATATTTCCTACTCCACCAATAAGCACAAAGGACACCACGCCCTGTTTACCTGTGGAATCAAAATCTCATTAACTCAGAGAAAATATGCATCACTCGACATAAACATAAGTAAGTAAATAAATCGAGTTCACGTAATTGTTTTCTATGCAAAATAATAATCAATATCATAATAGTCAATTCTGTCGTGACCCTTATTAGCTATGCGGGCAAAGATCGGGCAAAAAAAAAAATCTGCATTGATTTTGTGGGTAGTCACAAGAATAACTTGGACTTAGCGCTGTAGTCCTTCAGCAAATAATGATCCACCTCTGTGAATCTCCTCTGACTGGTCATTTCCTTGACCAGTGTCCTTCTGTTTGCAAAGATAGAAGTGGATCAAATGAGGTTATGGAATGCCGGCATTGATATTGCATACAGCCACCAATCTTCGTTTGCATGAAATACAGTGAGTGACGGGCCCCATATCTGACCTCCGTTGACCCCGTGACCTACCTGATGATAGCCAGAGGTGGGTTATGAGGTGATGCCCTCAGGAAACCAATCCTTCAGTTTAAGCGTCTTTTGCATTCCTTTCAGCGAACGACAAAAGGGGCATTGAGGCCGGAAGAAGTCAATGCATTATGTATTCGACCGGAGATCACCGTCATGCGCTGAAACACTGGTCACTAGGGACAAATCTCTGCTGGTATCTGAACTATTTACACATCTGCTTATATGAATGACAACAACATTATAATTAAGTGGAATTAATGTACACGTTTATATGGTACCAGCCAAATCATTGGTGTAGCAGTGAGTAGAGAAGAGCTCGCAAAGAAATTCATAAATAGATGACCCAGAGATGTAATTAGCATGAGGGAGTAGGCACCATGTGTTTCACCTATAGATGGAACATGAGAAATGTTCTATCTAGCATGATAGATAATGTCTCAAAAACTATCAATATATATCTTGGCACAGGAAAGCTTATAAAAAAAGATATCCATTCAATATAATGCTAAATCGAGGTTGTTCAATGTTTTTAGAGACAATACCCATAATGCATAGTGATCTCCTGAGAATTGGACATGAAACGTGTATGTTTTTGGATCTACAATCACACAGAGTATATTTGGATATATAGCTAACACCAATTAATATAGGTGACTACGAGCCGGGCTGTATTAACCATTTTTTCCAGCCCTCAGAAGACTGCAGATATTTGCAAGATGCAAGTAATCAATTGAAAAAGAAATTTTGATTAATCATCATGCTAGTAACTGTAGTAGCTGGGCTGTGGTCTATTCAACACAATAATTATATAAATGTTGTGTCATGAGTTATGTTTGATATGAATTCTAGAATATTACCAGCGTTGTGATTTGGGCAATCGTGATTGTATGTAGCTATATAAAGTTTTGTGCATGTACATATACTTGAATATTGTTAGTGATTAAATGTTGATGTACAAGAATAAATTAATGGTCTAACATATAGTCAGTCGTTAACGTTCTAAAGTAAGCTGCAAAGAATTGAAGAGAATCTAAATCAGCTTCATGAGGTAGCTGATCTGCTCCCTTTTGAATATTGTACAATTACACTGCGAATGTGCCGTATTATCGTTCGTAACAAGCTAGATTCTTTTGTGTTTTCTCAATGAGGATATAAATATCAACACTTAAAATTGTGGTCACTATTTCATAATTTCTCTAGAAAACATTTTTTCGTGTGTACTAACCCAGAAATCGACAATAAGATGTCAAAGAAATAGAAAAACCTTTTTTTGTGTGCATTCTTCGATTATTTTCCAGCAGCATTAGAGACGGCCAGTCACGCCTTAAAGTCGAGCGCTGATTTACCGAAATAAAGCTTTTTTAAAGTATCAAACCGTTTCAACAGCACATCGTTTTTTTCACACAGTTCAAATCCTACCGATTTTCAATGATAATTTACGACTAATTAACACGACCGCTTGAGGTGGTTCCACATCGAATATGGTTGTATAATGTATATATGCCCCAAGAAGCTATACAGAAAGTGGCTTACTTTAATTATCTGACCGCATGATGACCGCTTTATTTCCAGCTAAGAGACTAGAATCTTCAGAGTTCAGACTTCTCTCTTCGTATCAGCACCGGTTTGACCCCAATAGATCGAACCATCGAAAGTTCATTGCACATGGGTGAGGTAAAACAATCACCTGTAAATGTCAATTGCTTTAAAGCTTTCGAGTTTCAAGTGCATTTCTTATGAGGCGCATTCATTTGATAATAATACCAAAAACCTTTCTCGTCAACAATAATTAAATCACGTGATTTGCGTCAAAGGTCGACACTGCGTGACTGCTAACACACTTCCGCCCTAAATGTTTTGTTTGAGCACATTAACATCTTTCCTTTTTTATTTTTATTTTTTTTGCTTGGTTCGCATTTTATCACAGTCTTTGATACGTGGCCTTTGATTAGAGAGCTATCGATATATTAACGACATCCACACGTTTCAATGTTCTGCAACATTAATGGCTAATCATCAGGGGTGAGGGGGGGGGGAACCGACCGCACTTGCCGAGACGCCTTCGCCGATGTACTGTAAATCATTCAACCGGCGGTTTGATGCTAACAACTAATAAATTATTCTGTGAATGCTGCAGCATACGATGAACACGTAATGTAACCCCAAGTTCCTGTTCAATCAAAACTGAAAGAGAATCCTGCCAATCACGCGATAAGAGAAACCTTGTAACGCAATTGACATGAGAGGTGGCAATTGGATGAGCAGCCACGTGCGTCTTATCTCATTGTAGCGAGGTGTTTTGCAGAGAACCTCAGAGCTGAAGAGACACCGCAGACAAGACCTCTTTTGAAACTCACCGGTGCTTGAAATTGGAAGAAAAACGTAACATTCGGAAATTCGGATGTTGGCGGAGCTTATAAGATAAATGGAAGGTCGAAATCGATCCTGGATATCACCCTTCATGTACATACGCGGGTTGAGTAATGCCATTTGTTTGGAAGGATTTGATGACCGATGTCCATGGGGGTCAAGTGGAAGACGTATTCATCACCAAGGTGTCAGGCCGCAGGCACAGCTTGTCCTGAGCACACAATTCAATCATGAGGCAGGATTTACAAAATCTGCAGTGCGGCTTTTAGTGAGATGAAAATGGAGCTCGCCGTCTATAATAGAACAAAATTGTATATCATAACATCTTCTCTATTTAATCAAATTTTTTTATTACCAAACCTATTTTTATATTATTTTTGTTTCTTGTTGATTATGTGATGTATATGATAATCGATGCATCGTATAATTAATGTTTACTTCAAATTTAATAATTCATTAATTTGATTCCCTCCACATTCATTACCTTGTCTCCAGCAATGGTTAAATACATAATGCTTAATTGCTTATTGATAACAATTACACAATATCCATTCATTTGTATTGATCATTACCTGTCAATTAAACCAAGGGCTGATAAGTGGACACCAGTGCTTCCCAATCAACAGCTGGTTATCCTTCCATTACGCAACACAATGCGCCTAAGATGACGTCATAGTTCATTGACCCCAACAGATGTTATTACTAGTAGTATAATAATAAGTCAATACGTGCAGTAATGTGTTTAATGGAAGAGCCAACGAAGATGCTCTCAGGGTTTGATGGACGTTCATGGCTTCATGCACGACATTCACGAGGCATGCAGACATGTTAAAAGGGTCTTTGATCAATCTGACTTGGAAACGACCTCGTGGCGGTAAACAAGGTATGAATAATGGCAGTACAGAGATAGCACGGGTTTTAATCAGATATGTCGCAATGTATAATTTACTCTTGGTTCGTCTACGAGCATTGAAACTCGTAGTGTGAGAACTATCAATTCTCATCAACGAAAGAACGACTCCTTTGAATGAATCCGATCTTCCAATTGCTATCACTTGTCCGTCGCCCATCAGACAGCTACGGATTTGCATATAAATGTTTATTGTAATGGGTTATCAATAACATTGCAAATCCTAGATGAACATCGTCACAACCAAGCATTATTCCATAACATGCAGTGTCCCTTTGCACGGAGCCTATAATGCAGAGTTCATATTCCCCTGTCGCCTTGGGTCTCCGATTATGCAGTCTCTCTCAGCTGTAAATTTCGGCCAATTTATTTTCGTTTGGGACGCACTAGAAGGCCATATTAAAATGGATGCCATCTGTCTTGAATGCATGATTGATGGTGGGAAACTTGGCAGAAGCAGAGAGAAATTAATTTCTTCGAAACAGGTGTCTACCCAGATGGTTGACATTAGATTCATAATTATTTGAGCCAAGTGTATAATTGATAAAACAGGGTCAGGGTTAAGGTCAGGGTTAGGTCATAAGGTTATTAGGTACAACAACAAAGAGAGTCGAATTTATTATTCTTGCGAGGCTATTATCTAACTCTTTAATTGCAATACCATTTTCATGACGCACTCAAACAGTAACGGAAGCAAAACATAGAAGATTTTCACAGAATAAATGCTATTCCTTTGTTTCTTACTTCTAATGACCACCACATACGCAATTATGCCTAGAGTTTAAGAAATAACATCCCATAAAAATGTTTTAAAATAAAAAATAATGCTAACTTTTTATAGAGTACAATCCAGACGAGAGAAACGCTATTCACAATGCAACAGAATAGTAAACCAGGTTAATAGATCAAATGGCATTGATCACGCAAGGAAAAACCAAATTTTGGGAATAAAAATGTATTCAATTGACTTTCGAAACTGTTAATAGAGATATAAGATTTTAAATATAGCAATATTAGATGTATATTAGGTTTCATATAATTATATCCATCCGTTTATTTTAATAAAGAGGTAAAAAGAAGAAATCTAATACATGAAATGTTGTCCAATTTCTTAGTAGACAGCATTTATCATAAGGTGTATCATGCAGTCACAGACATGTTGGCGTCAACGCTAAAGATGACATCAGAGCGATAGCTATGTCAATGTCATCCGTATTTGCACAAGCATTGCATTAATCACGTGTACGCTTACCTTTAGCACAGTGAGTGCATCAGGTTCATCGGTTCTTTCATCAGTCTTGGATGCTTCATCATTTCTGTGCTGCGTCCTATTCTCCTGCCGTCCGACTTCCTTCTTTCCTCTCCTCAGGATTGCTAATGAAACAAGCATCGTCCCATTTGTCTCTCTGACTCGAGGCAGTGATTTCACAGGATTGAACTGAATTTACTTTTGACTCAAATTCTGGCAACCCCGTTCTAGTCGAGCTTGCAGAAAACGAGGTTGAAGAAAAATGGGATTCAACTGGAGTGTCCGATAATATTTAAAATGGACATGAGATTTTTGTATTTGTGCAATTTTCGTTTGTCACTTACGACTGCTCTCTACTTTTCCTTTTATTTTTGTTTCTTTCAATTCAGTGTTCAGGCTACTTTACACCAGTTGAAAAGACTGGGTTGTACCATATGCTGGAGATTGAAATGACACCGAATTTTGTCGTAAGGCGACCAACCACATCCAAAAGAGTTGGGTCTCCGTGGGATATGTTCGTAATAATTAATCTAAATGTTGATTGAAAAGATGTCAATCCATGCTTGCATAATGCATACGAAAAGCAACGTGAACATTCGTGTTCCAATAAAAGCTTGGAGCAACCATTCCACTCATATCAACTTTATTCATTATTACTGTTTCTAAACAATAATTAAATGTGCATATGCATATATAGTAGATATAATAGTAGAAATATCAACCCGCATTTGCCCTCTGTAGCAATTACCACTAGTATTGCCACTGGAATCGCCACTGGAATCGCCACATTCCACTGGAATTGCCACTGGAATCGCCACTGGAATCGCAGGGGAGAGAGAGCACGGTGCTTGCATCCATTGAAAGCGATAGAAGAGAGAGGGAAACGTGAAAGGAGGAGAATGAGGTGGACGATTAACATCCCGACATGAGAAGGAAGGGCGTAGACATGCTTAGGACAGGAGGTCAACGGCCCTTTAAGGGTTATAACTGCTTTCATGCACCCATACATCAAACCCATATATACACCCACTATGCCTCTCCATAAAATCATATAGTGTTCAGTTCCTTGTCCCTTTCTATAACGTTAGAGGTGTAGTAGTCCTACGTGGTTATACTATATGATACCCAGAAATTTTCAATTAGGAATAATTAAGACATAGATGGGAATCATGTCAATCAAAAAATTAGCGAAACCTTGTGAAAACATTGACATTTGCATCAGGTGCAAATCTGATTAGTCACATGCCATTCACCACAAAACCCAGAAATGACATTCTATGTGAATGGCATTTGTATAACAATTATACTTAGCTCCCACACTTTTTGGACAACCTTGGAGGTGTGTGGACGCACCTGATATCGCTTCCATTGTCAAGCATTGGTGCAGGAAGTCTTCAAAACAAGACACACACAAAAAAAACACGTATGTGAGGCAAGGGTCACAACAATTGCTATGTTATCAAGAAGATCAGCTCCTATAAATACACAGGAAAATGAGTATTTGTAAATGAGCATTTAACATTATAACATCCGATACAGTGTAAACTATTCATATCAGCTGAAACTGATGAGTCTGAATGTCTCCAGAGCAAATAAGACGGGAGTATAGGATAAATATAAATTATGATTATTGGGTCAGATAGAATACTTTCCATGTGTCAAAGGCACTGACCAGAGTCATCTCTCTGTGTTCCACGCAAACAGATCAAACGAAATATGTATTATAGTTGTACCATTGAAAATTTGTCATTGTAGGTATGGGATCCTATTGTAGGGGTATTCCAATAGGCTTGGAACACGACATTACATGCATGCCGCCACGACCTTCCAAGCTGAAAGAGTGACAACGACGTTATTGCTCTCTAACACTGATTAACGTCTAATCATTAGATTCGAGGAAAGGCAGAAACGGGAAGCGAGAATCCCTCCCATTCAAGGAGCCTCGGCTATTCCCGAAATAAACATCGAACTCCATTTACCAACAAGCATTTGGGATCGCTAGGCCCATGCATTACTGCATGGGCCTAGCAACCGAAATATTGTATTGAAGTCACGTAAGTGATTATCCGTTTTACTTAACTTAGTCAAGTAAAAAATGTCTTATAAATTGCTGTGCCATATTCGTGTTTAGAAGCATTAGCTTCACAATAGACTTCACTCTACTTTCTCTGGATTATTGGACCCAGCACAGTAACAACGCAGCGTGCTTAATATCCACTGTTCCACCAGGTACCAAAGTTTGTGCTGTGGTGAGGATGAGGGTTTTCAGGGCACAAAATTCGAACCCGTCAAGTTGCCCTACCAGGTTTTGCACCATCACGACCCTTATGTTATTATTATATTGAGTTTCACGAACAAAAACGTACAATGCAAAGACAATATTCTTACAAATATACCTGCCTGTCGTTCGCAATAATTCCAGCAAACTTGGTGCAACACATAGTGACACTGATTCCCTAAGTACACAATTTTTGTGCATTAACGACGAACAATACCGGGTTCAGTTTGGGGACAAAGACATAATTTGGCTTCTTGTAATGTAGCTCAGCTTAGCTGTAAACCTTATTGGCTTCAGTTCCTGTATCTGGGATTATGCTGTCTCTAACCCAGTCTGACCTTTGCAATAATGGCTCTGCTCAGAGATCAACATATTTATGATGAATGCTAACTCGGAACAACACATGAATAACCATCATTGGTTACATGACCCAAAGCGGACAACCGAGTTCTGTTACTGAAATCGAATGAGAGCTGTGGTCAATTATTCGCAGTTGCTATGCATCTACAACAAGTATGAAATGTAGTCTTGTGACGTGCGATCACACAATATCGCATGTCATGTGATCATTAGCCAATCAGACAACAAAGTAAGATATTAAGATCACATGATATCTCAATTCATATGACCATTAGCCAATCAGACAACAAAGTAAGATATTAAGATCACATGATATCTCAATTCTTATGACCATTAGCCAATCAGACAACAAAGTAAGATATTAAGATCACATGATATCTCAATTCATATGACCATTAGCCAATCGGACAACAAAGTAAGATATTAAGATCACATGATATCTCAATTCGTGTGATCATTTTATTGTGAATACCCATGCATGCATGCATAAATTACGCCAAAGCAGCTCTCTCATTTTCCTTTTCCCTGCTTCAATCTCTCCACCAAGCGTCCCTTCGTTTTTAAACATTGAACTCTCTAGGAACACTAACTGACCTGACCTTTTAGGTGAGACCTGCCACATTCTCCAAAAGTTATGTTTCTATATAACCAGAGAAAATGCTGAGCTCGAATTTCTTCTCCAGCTAACCCATTAACTGCCAATCATCCTTAGTAGTACGTGAGGAAGATCACATTAAATTCTCCTCAGAATAACCTGTACTTGACACATTTTGTTCTTTCCCCAATGGTTAAGTTTTGCATGTGACTTACTCACGAGATCCCGTTTGATGAATATTAATATATCCCCGTCCTTCCTTTATAAACCCGACCAAACCAACATCCCTTCCAACTTCCGACCACCCCGATCTGCCACTTCACCCTCAGTCTCTCAACTCACCGAATTCAACACATCTTATAATAAATCCGGACTTCCTTAAGCCCTAGTCTGTGTAATTTACCTTCTACGTTCCGACTAGGCCACAGCCGGGGACTCGCACAGAACAATTTCCAATGACCTGATCCAGTAACATATTATGATCACATGATATCCTATTTCATGTGATGATTAGCCATTCATTAATCAAGTGAGATTTTATTGGTGTTATTGAGTGCCAAGCATAGCAAACAGTGTTGTCATAGTGGAAATCAAGCTTTTTTCTAAACCTGTGAAGGTAAGGCAATTGTGATTTTACAGCTATTGTAACACTCAGAAGCGGTATATCGGCACCAGAGTAGAATCTCGGGACCGGAGTAACCCCTTATTATCATCTATCATCGATAGATTCCAAGGGCTCTATATCCCATATAATTATTACTGTAACGCTGATTTCGTTCAGGTCATTTTTGGGGGTGCTTTTCGTTTTTTTAGTTTTGTTCGTGATTTGTGTTATCATTTTGATGGTTCTCTGGTTGTGCAGACGACCGCAGTGAGTCCTTTGCTGGTGACCGGCGCTACTGAATAGAAGCACCGGCACACACCGGTGAAAAATCACCCATATTTTGGTACATCCATTTCACTCGATTCCATATAACGCCACTCGGAATTCCCAAGATGTTGCACAAGTCGAGGCGAGTGAAAATGAATTCACAGTATTTGCTGAATACAACTAGTTGAACCCAAAGTCATTGAAATTGCGTTTATCTAAATCATAGCTAAACTACTCGTGAATCTAATTTACGATTCAAATATCTCCTAATCTGAAGAAATAACATTGAAACGCCTTGCTGAAGTGGCGATCGTATTGGCCGATTCGACACTCACCCAGTTACCACTGGTCACTGTCATAGACCCTGCTTCTGTTCTGAGATTTGAATAATTTAAGAGAAATAACTGTGTTTTAAATCTGGGCATCATCTTATTATTACATGTATTTAAACTTTATTTCGACATGCGCGCCCTCACACTGCACAGAGATGCTCGCTCTCGTTCGCAAAATTGCATTGCTGATCAACAAACGGGGGAAGCCCTTTCGAGACTAAAATGTTACCATAAATAACCGCCAATGAGCTACCACCTGTCACCGGTGTGTGCCTGTGTCAATAATACCCAGTATTCATCTGACCAGGACACCAGTGAAGAAGTCACTTAGGTACTTACTTCCTTTTAGATTTAGCTAGCATCGTGATCGAATTCTTTCTGTGAATGTTCCCTCCCAACAAAGATGGGTGCTACGTCAAGTAGTCTGACAGTTGCCTTGAACATTTTTGTCACGATCATTTGACATGTTTTTATGAACTGTCATTTATTTAATACTGTTTTGGGTTTTTTCTCGACGGTTTGTCTTCATTATTTCACCCCACGTGAGCCCGGTTTTCATTCTGTTTGTGCAAATGTATTTCTAATTTGTTTTCACGTGTCATCTGTCTTCATGCACTTTCTTCATATCTTCATTACATCATAATGTCCTCTGTCCCCTGGTATTACATCATCGTTATTGCACACTAGACCATAAAGAACTTTTAGTTTGACAATCCTGAGTTGTTTCATTCTGTGATTTTGTCCGGCTATATTACCATAGACAGAAACACATATAGCTGGGCCTTATTACGCAGTTGGGCTGCACTGCTCAGTCACCGAGGAATTACAGCAAATTTAAATCAAAGACCTAGCGCTTTTATTAGGTAAACTTATAAAGTCTGTGTTTAAACTTCAAACGTATGACCAATATGATGTACTGATCAGCAATATAAATAGTCATTTATACTTCTATCAAAGCACATAAACATTTTCATTATTCAATTTACTAATCAATTATACCACAAGTTGAGATAAAGTTGTGATTTTAGCAAATCCTGGAAATAAAAGAATTAAGTTTAACTCGTCACCCTCTTCCGCAAAAAAAAAAAAATACTATAAGGCTGTTTTCGCTCATATAAATTGTAGAGAATCCCACCAATCACGCGATAAGGAAATCTTCCTAATGCCATTGACAGCGCAGGCGCCAATCGGATGAGCAGCCAGCCACGTGCGCCTTATCTCATTTTGGCGAAGTGTTTTGCAGAGACCTTTACAACAGAAGGCCAGGCAAGAGTTCCTTTCAGGCTCACCGAGGCTTGAAATTGGAGGATTATACAAAATTCCAAAAGTTAGTATATAATTTATAAACGGGCAAGAATAATAACAGACGAGTGCTAAAGTATGCACACGCAATTATCAAGGGGAAATAGCCATTATCAAAGTCTACCACGAAACTTTTACGTGTTATAATTTGGAGTTTTGAGATAATAATTATAACTTTGTGCGATGTTATTTACCCATCTTTTAAATTTCCCGATATGTATATCTGGGTCACTCTGACCTTCTTGCGGCTGCTCGTTTCACAATCCCTGATTCGTGGGATAAATTGATAATCTGGTAAGCATTGGTAAAGCAGACTTTAAGCATTATCATTCTATGAAAGCAAAGTCGATTTGGAATCCATGCATTGTGCATGAATTTCATAAATGTGTTAGTCCGCCTCCCTTGATTTGGACAACTTTTGCTGGAGCATTCTATTGTTATAAAGGGCTAGCGTTACCACGATACATGCCAAGCAAAATGAGGGTCTACACGACAATACAAATAATATTCACCGAGAAAAAGAAAAAGGAAAAAAAAAACAGTTTTTGCTGTGAAAAGTGTGTAAAAGACGCTCCAAACATTATCGCGGAGGAGTTGCCATTTAGCGAGCACGTCATCGGTGGTACGATCTGCTTGCAAATCTCTCTCACCCTGCACGAGGGAGCTAACTTTTGATAC
>KB292092.1:14379-31098 GCA_000328365.1 Capitella teleta
TGTTCGGACCCTTCTAACCCGGCACACCAGTGTATTTTTAATTACAACAATAACCGTTTTTACCTGAGTAAACCAAATGCTATTAGGCCGCTGGCCCTTAGAATTAAAGAAGATTTGCAAACGATATGTCCCGACATTAAAGCTATTACGCCCAGCCAACTTTTTAAAGGGATTGGGAACTAAATTTTAAGTGATGTTCTATTGACTCATAGCACCAATTGATAGCATTCCGTGCCAAAAAACACCATGCCTGGATGCAAGCGTAAGGAAATAATGCATTCCGAATATCGGGGTTAGCATTGTGCCTATGGGAGAATGGCTTCCATTACGAAGTATAGGAGGCAAACGTCAGCTGATGGCTTGCCGTGATTGGTCCCGTTGCCCTCGTGAAGCTATCGATTTCAGCCAATCAGAGCAGACCATCTTCGCCATAAAAGGACATCTTTGTTGTTTACGAAACGAAAGCGCATGCGTTGTGCACTCTGGCTGACCTTTTTACTGTTTCAGGATGAGAAACATGGTAGGTGTCCTAGAAAATCGCTTGTTAAACTAAGAAAAATAGCGAAAAAAAAAAAATTTCCGAAAAAAAAAAAATTTCCGAAAAGAAAATAAAAAAATATCCAGGGGTTTAGTCGCAGGACACGGTGATATGACGAGGCCCATTGTAAAAGATGGGGAACTCGGTGTTTTCATCACAGCTCCTGACGTCACGCCTAATTAGCAATATATCTCCCGCAAAATCGTTAGGGATGATATTCCTTGTGTGGGCCAGGCATATGAATCATTTTTGGTGCATCAAATAACGACTCAAAGTCCATTTTTAACCAGTTCTCCCTCCCTTTAACACCCCCTATTGGCTACTCAGACCACCTGAGCTGGATATATCTTTAATACATTTTGGCAAAAAAAACCCCAGCGAATCCAAATTATACTCTAAGAAATGAATTTTATAATTTAATGGATAAATATCCAGATCACAAAGTGATTTTTACAGACGGATCCAAGAGCGACTCGGCAGTGGCATGTTCTGCTACTGCCGACAACCTCCGCATCCAAATCCGCCTGCCTGATTCGGCATCAATATTTTCGGCCGAGCTGCTGGCCATTTACCAAGTGCTGACACTCCTCGAGTGTTCGGCCAATGACCAGCAGCAGTTCTTAATTGCCACTGATTCGCTGTCATATTGCTACAAGCGATTGGAAATTTTAATATAAAGCACCGTTATGTTTTTAAAATTCTTGAGAAGTGTACATTATTACACAAGAAAGGAATCGATCTAGTTATGGCCTGGTGCCCAAGTCATGTTGGTGTGATGGGTAATGAGAGGGCTGATTTGCTGGCCAAGGAAGCTCTCTCATTCACCACATGTACTATTAGAATTCCTTCCTCAGATTTTAAACCAATTACCCATGAATTTTATAAAGTGAGTGAGTGAGTGATTGGGGTTTTACGGCTCCACCCAACCCGTTCGGGTGATACGGGCGCCAGAACAGAAGGCCCGGGACCGGGGTTTCCCCCTACTCTTATCGATAAATCCCAAGGGTTCTTTATCCTGCATACCACCATAGACAGTAGTACACAGCGCCCCGCCTTGTTACGCAGTTGGGCAGCACTGCAGAGTCACCGAAGAATTGAATTTTATAAAGAAAAGTGGCAAGAACAATGGAGCTCTGAACAAGAAAATAAATTATACTGTATTCAGCCCAACCTTGGTAAGTGGGCGAAAAGCTCCAGGGAGATCAGACGTGAGGAGATTGTGCTGGCCCGTGCCCGCATCGGGCACTCACATCTCACTCACGGCTATCTCCTGCGCAGGGAGATGCCCCCTGTGTGCATCCCCTGCCAAAGTATTTTAAGTGTAAAACACATATTTATTGAATGTGTCGATTTTGACATTTTATGTAGACGATTTTTTAATGTTTCCTCAATGAAACAACTTTTCGAGGAAGTCAACTGTTACAGTTAAAGGACATCTCGTTCTATTCACTCATCTCAGTTTTAACTCATCTATATATATCAACATGCATGTTCATTCCATCACGCAAATGTATATAAGCACAATGTTATTTGAAATCTATAGCCTGATTAAACCTGGCATAACGTCACTATAACATGGTGTCAGCGGTGTGATCATGACAAACCAGCAACGGCAGTACCGGCCAAGCCTCGATTGGACCCCGAACACGAAGCTACCTCAACGATTCGCAAGATGGAACGAAGAGATGGAGGGCGAAATCCTCCTTTTCGAAGGCGACGAGAAAAGCCCCAAGTACATCTGCAATTTCATCAAAGTCTGTTCGGGTGAGCGAGGCAAAGCCATTCTACAAGAAATTAAATTAGATCAAGAAACTAAAGAATATCGAAATATCATAAGCGCCTTAGAGAAACAAGTAAAGCCCACGAATGAAGAAATTTCTGCGAGCTATAAATACTTCTATCTACGACAAGGCGATCTTACCCTGACTGAATTCTACAAACAAGCAAGAGATCTAGTTTGCGCTATGAACATGGACAAAGATCCTATCGATAAAACATTACGGAATGTACTTCTCAATGGTCTCTCTTCCAAAGAAATCTACAAGGAATGCTTGAAGGTGGATGTAGGCAAACTGACCAGCAAAGCAGTCATGTATATTGCCTCAAACATCCAAGCACGCGGAAGATCCTTCGATGACGGCTCAACAAGTGTTACCGGAGAATGCTCTGACAAAGGGTTTTCCTCCTATGTCATCTAAGGCAATCAACAGGATCCGATCACAGAATCATCACCCGAGAGCCTCTATTCAACAGAAGGGATGCGGATGGTGCGGCAAACAAGTTAGATGCTCTAGAAACGAGTGTCCTGCTAATCGGTCAACATGCAACAATTGCGGCAAAATCGGACACTGGGAGAAAGTGTGCAGAGCCAGCAGTAGGAAACACCCTTCATTCAGCAAAACTACGGTCCACGAAATAGAGGACAAGCATCACGAAACACCCGATGATGATGATGATGAAGCTGGAGACCAAGAGTCTGTCAGTTTCCATACCCTCAGCACATCCTCAGATCCAAAGGCTCCACATCTCCGCCCCATGTGGTTCAGCACTCCAGACAGCTCCACTGTTCATTTGGTTGAAGCAGAGATCGACTCTGGCGCAGGTTGCAATACGATACGATTGTATCTATATAAGAAGACGATTGGCACCGGCGTTCGCATGGAACCAGCCACTGTGAAAATCAAAGCTTATGGAGACCATTCCGTCAAAACAATTGGCTCCACATTGCTAAGATTACGCATCGGCAACCAAACGCTATCAAGACGATTTCAAGTGTGTAATGTTCGCAAGCACCCCATCATTGGACGACATCTCTCTGAAGAGATGGGCTATATCAGATTTCCACCTGTGAAGCGACCCGATCTGTCATCTCTACCAGCAGTAGAAAAGATATATGCCTTAAGAACCGGTTCATCTGTCGAATATGTTTCAATCAAGAAACCCACCATCCAGAAGCAGTCTACAAACAGCGTGACGATTGAAGGCAGAAACCACCAGCTTCCGATTACTCAAGAATATGTACTGAAAGAATTCAAAGATGTATTTTCAGGAATGGGTGAGCTTCCTGGCGGGGAGTACATTGTGAAATTGAAGCCTGATGCTGAACCAGTGCAACATGCTCCAAGGAGAGTCCCTGAAAAGAAGAAGCTGGCTTACAAAGCTGAAATTGAGCGCCTAGTGAGAGAGAAAGTCATCGTGCCAGTAAAGCAACACAGTGAATGGGTCAACTCTGCAGTCAGCGTGGACAAACCAGATGGATCCATCCGCCTATGCCTTGACCCCAGCGACATCAACAAAGCTATAGAGAGAAATCAGTACCATATGAGGTCCATCGACGAGATTAGCGCTGAGTTACACGGAGCCAAGCACTTTACCCTGATGGACGCCAAGTCTGGTTATTGGCAGGTCAAGCTGAACGAAAAAAGTAGTTTCCTGACGACGTTCAACACACCCTGGGGGAAATATCGATTTCTAAGACTTTCGGATTAAAGGTCTCCTCTGATGTATTTCAGGAACGGCTCGACTCTATTCTGAAATTCTCCTGGAGTGACTGGCATTGCAGATGATTGTCTGATAACTGGGAAGACTCTCCAAGAGCATGACTTAAATCTCCTCCATCTCTTGCATCTGACTCGACTAAACAACCTAAAGTTCAACGAAAAGAAGCTGCAGTTCCGAACGACTAGCTGCAAATTCTTTGGCCAAGTACTCACCCCAGAAGGAATCAAGATCGACCCTGATAAAGTTAGAGCCATACAAGAGATGAACACTCCATCTAACAAGCAAGAATTGGAATCCTACCTCGGTCTGGTGAACTACTTAAAGCGGCACAGCTATCAGCTGACCCATCTTACCAAGCCATTCAATGATCTGATGCAGAAAAATGCTATATTTTCCTGGGAATCCAGTCTAGATGAGGCCTTCCAGGCTATAAAGAAGGTGATCACATCAGCCCCAGTATTAGAATTCTACGATGTCCAGGCCAATCACGTCATACAGACAGACGCCAGCAACAAGGGATTCGGAGCTGTCCTTCTACAGAATGACAAACCTGTCATATTTGCGGGACGTGGTTTGCTTCCAGCAGAGCAGAACTACTCTACTATTGAGAAAGAACTCGCTGCCATAGTGTTTGGTCTCCGCAGAATGGACTACTTCATCCACGGTGGGAAGGTTCTCGTCCAGACTGATCACAAACCATTGGTAGCGATGTTCAACAGACAAGTACACCTGTCCTCCATCCGGCAGCAGCGTCTACTGCTTAAGCTTCACGAGTATGATGTCCAGATGGAATACCTCAAAGGCAAAAACAATGTCATTGCTGATGCTCTCAGCAGGTTAACAGCGTCAACTGAACAGATTGTTGAACCCGATACTGTCATTCCAGAACACACCATCACCAGTACCATAAATGCCTCGGAGTCCCGACTGGAAAGGCTACGCAAAGCCACTGCATCAGACAGCATCATGAACCAGCTGTCACATTACATTGTCCATGGTTGGCCAACACACAGACACCTCAGTGATCCACTAACTTTCGATTATTGGAATTACAAGAGCGAGCTCAGCATTGAAGATGGATTCATCTTCAAAGGAGACAAGCTTGTAATTCCAGAAGCAGAACGAGTCAGTTACACCAAGGATCTACACGTTGGTCCCCTCGGTGAAGAAAAGACCCTTTTGAGAGCACGACAACTAGTCTTCTGGCCAAACCTACGACCAACGACATCAGAGCAGTAGTCAGCGGATGTACAACCTGCCAAGCTGATAGACCAGCCCTACAGAGAGAGCCGATGATTCCTCATGAGATGCCAGCACGGCCTTGGGAAATAGTCGGCATTGACTTCTTTGAGTGGAACGGCAGTCAATACTTACTAATTGCCGATGTCTTTTCGAAGTTTCCAGTAATCAGAGGGATGACAGTCACAACAACAACAAAGACAATTGCTGTTCTGAAGACTGTATTTGGAGAGTATGGTGTTCCTCAGCAAATCATGACAGACCAAGGACCCCAGTTTACAAGCCAAGAGTTCCAAGAATTTACCAACAGTTACGAAATAAACACAAGACATTCTTCACCAAGATACCCGCAAAGTAATGGCTTCATCGAGGCCATGGTAAAGACTGTAAAAGGTATTTTAACCAGGGCGCGTGATTCTGGAACGGATCCACAACTTGCCATGCTGATTTACCGAACCACACCTTTCAAAGCAGGTGTTGCCAGTCCCTCAGAACTCCTAAATGGACGGAGGTATCAAGCTCTCATACCGATGAAAGAGCGTCTAAGCAGCTGTCAAGAGTATTCGCGCGAAAGACTGTTAAACAACAGACAACAAGTCATTGACAAATACAATGAACAAGCCAAGAACCGATCGGATTTGCAAGAGATGCAAACAGTATGGGGAGGAAGCAACAGTGGTGCAAGTTACGGATCAGCCGCGATCGTACATCGTACAGAAGGAAGATGGTGCTCAGTATCAAAGAACAAGTCGCCATGTCCGCCCTGCAGCTCAAAAGCAAGATACTCCTGCAGCTACAAAGCAAGATAATACATCTACCGAGATGACTGCAGCTGTTGCTCCACCAGTTGCCAGCGAGTCCCCTCAACAAACTCAACCATACATGACTCGCAGTGGCAGAGTGAGCCGGAAGCCAGACAGGCTACAACTTTGAATACTCAATCCTGTTAGTTATATTATTTGTATAAAAGTTAATTTATTAAAATATGGGAGATGTTACAGTTAAAGGACATCTCGTTCTATTCACTCATCTCAGTTTTAACTCATCTATATATATCAACATGCATGTTCATTCCATCACGCAAATGTATATAAGCACAATGTTATTTGAAATCTATAGCCTGATTAAACCTGGCATAACGTCAACCATTGCCTTAGTGTTATTGGACTATAACATCAACCCCTCGAAAATTTTATCTTACCTGAAAGAGATTGGACTTTTTTACCAATTTTAACGAAACTTTACATTTGTGCTGGTCACATCTTTACTTTTGTGCTGGTCACATCTAGTCATACCAAGCCCACCTCTGTTGTCTGTGATACTTACTAGCTTTAAGCCTTTATTTTAAGAGGATAGCGCAGGGGGTTAAACCGCTGACTACAATCCTATGCCGACCGTGGGGGTCGAGGTCCCGGGTTCGAGACCCGATCAGGCCATGCACGGGCGTTATGATTGTGAATTACAATTGTAATTCTTCGGTGACTCTGCAGTGCTGCCCAACTGCGTAACAAGGCGGGGCGCTGTGTGCTACTGTCTATGGTGGTATGCAGGATAAAGAACCCTTGGGATTTATCGATAAGAGTAGGGGCCCGTATCACCCGAACGGGTTGGGTGGAGCCGTAAAACCCCAATCACTCACTCACTCACCCTTTCATTTTATTCGATCCAAACGTGTTTGGCACCGAATAACACTCGCTAGTGTAGGTGTGCCGTAAAACAACAATTTCCTTTCCTTTCCTTCCCTTTATGTTCTCTGATCTTCCAGATGCAGTCGTCAACATGGTGTCTTGGCATATTCTTCTTCTGATTGAATTTTGTGCTCTTCACAGTGGACATGCGCAAGGTCAGTGAAAGTCATCCTAGATTCACTTGTAAATTCAGTCAATGCAATTATCCATAATTACTGGTGCATTTCTGTTTATTATCATTTTCCATAATTGTTATTATGAAATCCACGCGGGTGACCGTTTCAAGCCTTCATTTCAATTGCACGTATATGATTTTCTACAAGAAAGGAAGAAAGGAAAAAGTTAATATAGACACAACACAAAGACTCTTTACTACCCACCAATTACTTTGGCTACGACACGTTAACTAAACGCTGCGAGGATTTCAATGCCCGCCACGCAGGTCGCCCGCATTTTAAATACATGGAAACCGAGCTAATTAAAAGTCTCGTGACCAAATGACCAAAGAGGAAAGCATCTTCCCCAGGGTCCAGCACAACGCGGTCACGTGACTTGAAGCTTGGTGTATGCGAGATATAAATATGTTATATTTTATATAATAAAAAAGATATAAGTATAGTATACAACATATAATAGCATAACCATTAGCCCCCGTGTGGGTTCCGGGGAAGAATAGACCCAAGTTATCCTACTGCCTGTTGTAGAAGGTGACTAAAAGGGGTGGCTCGTTTGCCGTGAGTCGCGACCCGTACGGGGGATGATGGGATCCTGGTGGTTGAGCTGACGCCAGTTCTGCGGGCTGGCTAGGCAACACACCACTTTGGCCCGGCATTCCCATAAACGGGGGACTTAGAGGGCCCGGCTCAGTTCTCAAGCGGCTGGTGGCATTCCTGATTCCTTACCAAGGTCATTCCATCTCACATTCTGGTCGGAAGACGACCCCGTGTGGGTTCCGGGGAAGAATAGACCCAAGGTATCCTGGCGGTTGAGCAACCAGGGACTGTAGGTAGTCCCTGGAAGCAACACACCGCTTTGGCCATGCTTTGGTCTCGCTCAGTCAATCGGCTGGTGGTGCGCCCTAAAACCTTATTCATTCAAAAAAATTTTGAGCATTTGTTTATTTATTGAGTTATTTATTTGTACAAAGCTCTCATTATTTATGAATAGGGCCACTGCTTAATGAGATCAATCTTGCTGCAGAGACCGCACCTTTGTCCTCTGACAGTAGGAGTATACCCCGGAGGTAGCTCTAGCACTCTCGAGCCGGGCGCTGCCCCTTGCATTGGAGTGCTTTCGTAGTTGGGGGTCCGTGGTGGCCGGAGCGCCTCTGGGGTGAATGTTCCATGGATAATCGAAACCTCCCCCCCCCAACCGAGAAGTAACAGTAAAAGAAAAAAAGAAAGTTCTAATAGTACCAGCTCTGATGAAGTACAACAGACACCCCCTGAGGATGTCCACAGTTGGCCACGATTCATTGTTCTGAAATCAACAGACAATATTAATCATCTGAAAATCCTCATTAATCATCTCACCGATCCCTCAATACATCTAAAGGAGTTGTTCGATGCGCTGAGTTCAAGCTCTTCAAAGATGACAAAGAGATCATCGAGGAGCTTGCCCCTCAGGGTGTTGTCGACGCTAGACGCTTTAACATTAAACGTGACGAGCTGCAGATCCCGACTGGGACCGTTGTCATCACATTTAACAGACGAGACCTACCAAAAAAGTTGAAGATCGGTTTCATGGTGGCTAAGGTTGATACTTTCATCCCGAACCCCATGCGCTGCTTCAACTGCCAGAGGTATGGACACACAAATACAAACTGTAAAAGAAGTGCAGTATGTGCCGTTTGTGCTGGTGATGATCACAACAGTCGGGACTGTAAAAAAGACCCAAAGTGTGCAAATTGTGGCAATTCCCACACTGTATTCTCCAAGTCCTGTCCTTCATGGCAGAGGGAAAGGGAGATACAGAATGTTAAAGTTATTAAAAAATGCAGTTACTTTGAGGCCAGAAAACAAATAGAGGATCGTAACCCGACACCATTTCTATCGTACTCTGCGGCGGTGGTCGCCAGGAGACAAGTAGTGTCAGTTGGCACTCAGACAACCACAGTTGGCACCCAGGCGACCTCTGCCTTGCTCGTCGGGTCGACAACGTCTGTTGTTACGCAGACGGAAAACCCTACCCTCCCTCCTTGTCCACAACATATTATCTCCTCTGATAACCACTAGTCACAAAAATTCTGCAATCAACTCAAATAGCTCTGTTCCTCCTAGTGTTGATCCCAATCATACTAGCATGAATAACAATAGTTTAAAGCCACGACTCCGTCGACAGGGCTCAGATCGAATAGCCAAGGGCTCTGATAACCCTTTGGTACATTACAACAGATATGATACCCTTTCAACGTCTGACATGAGTGGTGTTGAATATTCCTCACCACAAACGACAAAAAGTCAAAAGAAAAAGATGGATTCGGAGGGACGAAATCGGAGCCGAAGCCCCGTGCTTCCCCCAAACTCTTAAAATAGGAAATAAGAAGCACTCCATCCTTCAGTGGAATTGCCGTGGCTTCAGACCAAATTTTGAAGAACTCAAGTCTCTGTGCTTTGAATATCGGCCTGAAGTCATTTGTTTGCTAGAAATATACTTGCGACAATCAGACTAGAGCAATATTCGAGGTTACACATCTTATCATATTTCCTCAATATCACCTGATGATCGTCCGATAGGAGGATCATCTATCCTTATTGAAAATTCCGTCCCTCACCAGTGAATTCCATTAAGCACCCGACTGCAGGCGGTGGCTGCTCGGGTTTCTCTAGTTAGAACAATCTCTATCTGCTCTATTTATCTACCTCCTGCTCTACGGTTTTCCAGGCAGGACCTGGTTGACCTTGTGAAGCAACTACTACCTTCTCCTTTTTTATTACTTGGAGATTTTAATGCACACAGCGATTTGTGGGGCGATCAGTCACTCGATCGTTCGGGCACTGAGGTAGAGAATTTTCTTGATATCAGTAACCTCTGTCTTTTAAATGATGGCTCTACCACATATTTTCATGGACCCTCGGGCAGTCAGACGGCTATTGACCTCTCTATCTGTGGACCGTCTTTAATACAAGACTTAGATTGGAAAATCCACAACGACTTATGTGGTAGTAATCATTTTCCTATCATTTTGAAGATTCAGCTGCCGTCGGCCCCTCGAAACCAGCCTCGCTGGCTGCTCTCGAGAGCTGACTGGGAATCCTATGAATCGCATCCCATCCAGCTCTTGTCTGAATTGATTTTAAAGGCAGTCAGTGAATCTATTTCAAGACCCTGTGGCAGTTCCACAAGGATAAGACGACCATGGTTTAACGAGGACTGCAAACGAGCCATTAGAGCAGCACAACAGAGATATAAATATCACCCCCGCTCTGAATATAGGAAATTATTTTTAAAAGCTCGAGCATAAGCTCTTAAAATAATAAAATATAATAAGAGAAAATCTTGGCAGAATTATGTCTCTAAAATAAATAGCAGATCCTCGTCTAAACAAATATGGGACATGATAAGGAAAATACGTGGTCGCAACATTGGTTCTACTGGGCAACAGCTCCAGCAGTCAGATGGAGAAATAGCCACGACTCCTGTCAGCATTACAAACTGGCTGAGTAATTTGCTGCCAATTCCTCTATGAACCATTACACTCCTGTATTCCAACGTCACAAACAAGCAGTAGAGTCAAATTAAGCGACTATCTTTTTCCTCGCTCAATAAAGAAAACTATAACATCGAGTTTGTATCGGCTCCTCCCGATGAATGGTGTGGGCGGGGCGTATCTAGCTAATAACTGCTGATTGGAGATGCGTTCACGCTTGACCGCTCACCCCACGCTTATATAGCCGATGCTACCCTCTCTACCTCATTTGTGTTCGCAACGCTCGCTTGAGAGAGGGAAGTATTTGGTAAGGGTTTTTTCGTTTTTGTTTCCACTTCTCATATGTTTCTCATTTTTAAGAGCATAACACAATGGACCTGACGGCATCCATTATCAGTTTTTAAAGCATCTTCCTCTTAATATTCAGATTATTTTTCTTAATCTTTTAAATCAAATATGGAAAAATGAGGAATTCCCTGACTCCTGGCGACAAGCCGCAATCATACCGATTGCTAAGCGAGGGAAGGACTCTTTACCCACTAACTATCGTCCCATTGCGCTTACTAGCTGCTTATGCAAGAGAGAGAGAGAAATCATTTATTTTGCTTATGCAAGACTATGGAGCGCATGATTAATGGTCGCTTAATGTGGTTTCTGGAATCCCAGGATCTCCTTACTACTTCTCATGAAGTGTGGTTTTCGTTGAAATAGATCAACGTTGGATCATCTTGTATCCCTTGAGACTTATATACGAGATGCATTTGTTCAAGGACAGCACGTGATCTCTGTATTCTTTGATCTCGAAAAGGCATTCGATACCACCTGGAAGCATGGAATTCTATGTGATCTCCATGAAATGGGGCTTCGGGGTAGGTTACCTATTTTTATTAAAAACTTCCTGTCGAACAGAGTGCGTGTGGGGTCATCTCTGTCTGAGTCCCAACCACGTTATTTATTGTTAAGATGAACAGCATCGCTAAAATTTTAAAACCAACTATACACAGCACTTTGTTTGTGGACGACCTCACCATCAGCTGTAGAGGCCACACGACACCCATCGTCCAGCGCCAACTGCAACTCTGCCTTGGCAAGCTGGAGAAGTGGTGTGATCAGAATGGATTCAAATTCTCTACAACAAAGACCGTAATGGTTCATTTCTGTATGCAACGCAGAATTCATGACGATCCTATTTTAACATTAAATGGACAGCTTATACCATTGGCGGATAAGGCCAAATTTCTCGGTATCTGGTTTGACAGAAAATTAAATTTTAAAGCACATATTGATTATGTTCGTAACAAATGCCAAAAATCTATAAATTTATTGAAAATCCTGGCCCATTACAGCTGGGGAGCAGATCGGAAGACTCTATTACAGCTCTTTCGATCTTTCATTCGCTCAACACTTGACTATGGTTTTATTGTCTATGGTGCAGCTCGTCCTTCTTATTTGAAGCGGCTGGGAGTTGTTCAAAACCAGGCCTTGAGATTATGCCTCGGGGCATTTCAGACATCTCCCATCCCATCTTTGCACGTTGAGGCGAATGAATCTCCTGTACATCTTCGGAGGCTACAGCTTTCTTTGCAATGCGCAATTAAGTTGAAGAATAATACAAATAATCCGACTTTTAACAGTGTGTTCAATCCAGAACGAACACATTTTTATACCAGTAAACCATCATTTATCAGACCTCTTTCGCTCCGTATTGAGGAGCCAATGAGACATATTTATCAAGATGAAGTTATGCCATTCAAACATTCAGATGTACCACCATGGAAGATCAAATCCCCTGAGATTGATCTGACCCTCACTCAATTTAAAAAATCAAATCATAATTATCTTTTTTTAAGAACGGAGTTTTTGAATCTGCTGGACAGATACCCCAACTCCTACATCGTTTATACAGATGGATCTAAGAGTGAGGATGCGGTAGGATGTGCCTTCCATTCACGAGATTTTAATTTAGCTTTGGGCCTTCGTGCCAGATGTCGGTGTATACTGCCGAACTGATTGCTGTCAATGAAACACTCACATCAATAGCTCTTTGACCATATGACGAATTTGTCATTTGCACCGATTCCCTTTCTAGTATCTTAGCAATTAGCAGTATAAACCGTATCCACCCATATGTTCAAGCAGCAAGCAGATGGCTCCATCGCTGAGGATGCTCCCAGCATTGCCAACTGCCTTGCCTCCTCAATTGCACAGAGTTCGTCCACGAACCACTACACGCCGGCTTTCCAACGCCACAAGAGTAAAATTGAAGCCAAAACAATATCTTTTAAATCAAAAAACAATGAGACATATAATGAACCAATAACTTTACTTGAATTTAAAAATGCCCTGAATAAGAGCCATAACACGGCTGTCGGACCGGACATGGTCCACTATAGCTTTTTAAAACATCTGCCGTGCACCGCACAACAAATACCGCTTGTTTGGCTGAGGCGATGCACCACGGCAAATCAACGGGCGTTGCGCTGGGCCCTCACACTCGCCGAATTCGATCTCAAGATTGAGCACGTGCGTTGTGTGGACAACTGTCTCAGCCGACAAAAGGCCTTATTCACAACATCACGTGACCGTGAGCTGTCGTGGGATGAAGAAGATGTGTGGCGTGCTAACCCTCGCCGAGGCTACCGTAGATAAGAAGTAGATATCCTCAAAACTAAGACTTTCAAATTCAAAATTAATTGTCATTTCGGTTATTTCAGTTTTATCTTGGAATAAAAACCAGGCCTGTTTTTTTTCCGCATTTGACCCAACGACGGGAGGAGGCAGGAACATATCAGAAACAAGGGTCTCCAACCCTGTTTCCTCTTAAGTGGGAAGGTGTCAATGGCTGGTCGCCTGTATCGTGTCCGGCGTCAGCTGTCAAAGACTAATGGACGATCAGCCATTAGCGCCGGGGATTAATCGCCTCAATTTGAATTTTCGGTATGAAACTGAGCCTCCTCCCGTACATTGCGGCAGATCTGGAAGTAGCCACAGCGAACAACATCTCTTGCGTTTCAACCTCTCAACCTCTAAATCTCAAGTAGAATTATGTCACAGTACCATAACAGTAACATCTTCGTTACAACATGTACCGGTAGGTAAATCTGTTTGTTGTAAGACCCTGCAAAAGGAACAATTTTTTGAGGTTCACTAAATGTGCCTTCCATGCAATAGGAGGCTCCAGATACACTACCTTTTTTCTCTTTTGAAATTGTGCATACGATGATCCTTTTCCATTTCAGTGTTTGAGTCCACACCTGGTTTAGTGAAAGTTCACGAAGGAGATGATGCAGACCTCATTTGGACAACGCATGAGGATATTACGCCAGCGGAACAGGATCGGATATTTTACCATACATCTACTGATGGAAACAAACTTCTAGAAGTTGTATTTGGACAAATCTTAACACATAACGAATGCGCTGGTCATAGATGTGTGCTGTTGAATGGCACACACGAAACAGGAATCCGAATTCCAAGCATCAAGACAACAGACGCAAGATCTAAGTACATCGTCTCCATTGTCCATGTTGATGACGGACAGAATGAAGATGCTGCAATCTACGTCTATCGTGAGTTCCTTTTTATACTCTCTTCTAATTGTTCACAATTCTAATCAAACATTTTGTTAAGATTTCTTTGCAAGTCATTACTTCTGCATTATTTCATCAATTATTACTGAAAACATTTATTTTGCCATTCTATTTACATATTTTCAGGTTTTTTCTACAATTGTGTTCCCCAAGTGGGAGCCAGACTGTTTGATTGAATTAAGTTAAGCAATCAAAACAATTTTGCATGAACGTTTTCTGTGAAATTCAGCCCAATGAATCTCCGTTGAGGTCTTATTTCAGTGAAACTGTAAGCTCTTTATTTCAAGTGCTGATAATTACGTGGTCATAAGTGAAGATGGTTCTATAGTGCATATGATTTCATATAAAGCTTGATTTGAGTTGCCATGCTTTGTTAGAATTTTGACTTTGGGGTCCTTGCTATTTCTTTACTTTGACTGGTGACAAATGAGAGACAAAATACAGTTATCTCTCTGGTAATAAACATGCCCTGCTGAAGTACATGCACTAGTAATTGATTTAACATTAACTTGAAATACCTGCAGGTAATTGCCTCAATTATATTATGTAATATTTGATGTAGTGACTCCAATTCTAAATCAATTATCCACGGATTTGATGGTAAGCTCCAAGCTCGTAATAATGAAGACACCACACAACAAATCACTTCACATTGGCTTTAATTTACCTTCAACAGTTATTTCAGGATAAGTATTGAGAATAGTAGTCTCAGTAATTGTTGCTATGAGATAAGTGTTTTTCATGGGAAATATTCATGACTTATATGTGGGGCTTTCTAGCATACAATGCAGGGAATTGCAAGCTCTCCAGGTATTTGTTATCAGACAGTAATGGAGGTGTTTGCTTCCCGCTTCCCTGCGCATATTCCTGATCCCACTATCGCTGACTGCCTCTTGAGAGATGGAAGTGTTCCCGTGCATACTCTGCCCGAAGGTCTACCTGCATAGGCAGAGTTCATGTAATCATAATTACATATGCTACAATGAAACATCGTGTAAGTTAATTAGAGCCACCCACGTAATCTTAGTATTACTTTGAACGAATGGTCATTGGTACAGCTAATTTAAAGTACACAGAAGCAAACGCCATTGTTATTGTACCACATGACCATTTTGTGCAACAACAGGCTTCAATTCCAGAAATTTATGATGACTTTGCTCGGTTTGAAAGAATTATGTGAAATACTCTTTTGGAGGAAGCGATAGATGACCAAGAATCGAAAGTAAATTTATCTATACTGAGCGACTTTAATTCTGCAACAATAGTAAATCCCCAAATTAGGTATATTGTGATTAAATTATTCTGATAACAATGCTTGGGTATTGAAAGTGTGATGTTTACTGTGTCTTATGCAATGAAGACAAACACAAAAGTCCCGGAGTGTTTAATGACAAACTTTAATTAAACCAGAAAGGGGTCAATCTTGAAAGTCGCAGATCAGTTGAGTAACTGGTGTGGCCTCCATGCCTCTCAATACACGCAGTGCACCTTCTACTCATGCTCCGGATCAAGCTCGGATGAGCGCGTCACGGTGATTGGCTTTTGATCGTTGTTCTTCTCCCTAAAACATCCATAAATGCTCGATGGGGTTCAGATTTGGGGAATATGGTACCCAAGGAACGACAGCGACCTCATCATGTCGTCCAAAAAACCTCGGGTCACAGCTACTGCATGCGGCCGAGCGTTGTCTTATTGGAATAAAACAGATATCTGGGTGTGCCTCCATGAAGGGAAGGCCGTGAGGTGTCAGGATTTCATCGATGTAATGACGAGCAGTGATGTTCCCGAGCACTATGACGAGATCCGTTCTGTGCTCCATGGTGATTCCCGCCCAAAAAATGACGCTTGGGCCGCTCCAGCGGTTGTACTCCTGGATACAGGCTCTAGCATAGCATTCTCCCTTGCGTCGCCATATTCTTTGACGACCATCGGCTACCGAACAACAAAATTGCACAACCTCTGTCTTCTCCATGCCCAAATAACCCGGTTTTTCATGTTCTGGTTCGACATAATGGTGGCTTGTAGAGACCGTCGGGCATTCATTCCTGCAGCTTCTAAGCGTCTTCGGACAGTGTGTTTGCTGATGGGATGGCCATGCAAACCCACGGTAGTTGTTGCAGTCGCTGTTGCTGGTTGGAATCTGTTCCGGAGATGCTGATTCCGGATGTAGCAATCTTGTTGCAAAGTCGTCACCCCCGGTCTTCCTGATCGGGGACGATCTTTTACTGACCCAGTTTCCCTGTACCGACTCCAAAGACGGCTAATCTGACTGCGAGCAACGTTCTACGCGAACTTAGGTGGATCCAGCTTCCAGCATCCCAACGGCCATCAGACACTCGTTCGTAGAAAGTCGTGGCATTGTGCACAAAAGAAATTTTGACGGCAAATCATCAAACAGGAGTTGTCAAATATATAGGGGAATGTTGAAATTGATTCGACAAGAACTTGGTGGGAACTTTGGGAGAAAACTGGGTTGATTCAATAGATCTACCCGAGTCATTCATTCATGAAATA
>KB292092.1:35675-51834 GCA_000328365.1 Capitella teleta
TGAGGATCCCCTTCACGCATTTTACAGCTGGCGGTGGAGACTCAACGAATCTGGGTCTGATCTTAGGAATGGTTGTTGGAATGCTGGCTCTTGTTGCACTTAGTGTCGTGGCATTCTTTGTGATTCAAAAGTACAGGAAACCCAAGAGTACTCAGTCCGCTTATGAATATTTCTCATTTCCTAATCATGTTTATGCATTTTCAGAGGGAGATGACGTAGAACTGACTCCCAAACAGTAAGTGTCTTGTACATTATTTTTATCCACACATATATTTTATAATTTTATGCATTTTTTCGTTTGGTTTATAGTTGTACTCCTTATTGTATTTCATCCTATTTTATATTACTGAGTGGGAAGTAGTCCTTTGTTGTTGCTTGACCTGATAATTTGAGTTCTTTCTATTGCTATTATGGGAGCATATGTGAGCCAATATGACTATAACGAAGCTATAATGGATAATAAATGCATGATAAATGCATTCTATGTCACCTTCATGCACTATCGTCTGTTGCTTCCAAGTACATGTTCTGAAGCTAGTGGATGATTATATTTGACCTTAAATACTACAAGACAAAGACATACCTTTTACTTATATAGTGCCGGATTGACTATGTTGCTTAAGGGGCCAATAATAATAATACACAAGATGAAAATATTCGTTATCCTAAGCTCATCGAGGTTGGGGGAAAAAACAGCACACAAGAGGTCCTTATTTTTCCTAACCTTTTTAGTATGATTTTTTTCCCTGGGCATTATGAGGGGCATCTAAAGTGCCAAAGTAATGTCTGAATTACTGATAAAACTCTCGTTTTTCATGTTCTGATTCATTTTATTGCAGCAATCATAATGGAATGGATAATTTAGGTCATAACATTGATGATCACATTGGTGTGTGGTACTAAAGTTTGAGTGTGCTGTACATTTGAGCTGTTGAATTGAACACACTGCATGCATCTGAAACAATGATTAATATTCACCCATTTTGAACCCTGATATCAATCAATCAATCAAGCTTGCTTCCCATCGTGGAGTGTGATTGGGTTTCCATGCAATGTTCTGTACACTTGTGTATTTCTCAAATGAGAGCCTAACAACATATCCTTTGAGTGATTTCTGCATGTGTTCATTTCTGATTTCGCTTGACCAATTGTTTGTCGACCACCAAGAGCATGATGCAAGTGTAAAACTAACAAGCGTTCTGTTCATGCCACAGGGGCCATGCTATCGTGGGGGCCAGCCCTCTTAACCAGCCCCACCGCCCCCTGCTACCCACTCCTCCTCCTCCTACTCCGTTGGATCACTGGGGTCAGTGTTGCATTCTCCCTTGACCAGATCGCATGGCCTCTTTCTCTTAACCACATTCACGCCTTAGTGCTCAATTGATGCTGATTCAGGTGGCTTAATTTATTAGTTACTATAAGCTTATTAGTTACAATTGCATGTTTTCTAATTGAATATCGCTTTCTATTAAATTGATTCAGCATGAATAATACCGGTAGTCTCTCATTTCTAGTTTTCTGGCATTCAAAGTATCTTAACTTAATTGTATTCTGTATGGCTTTTTTTTTTCTGTTCTTTTTCTCATTAATATTTGTGCTAACTTTTAATTTCCCTCAATTGTTGAATTTGCTCTTCATGGTGTCTCTCGATTTCTTCATTTGTGACTTTCTGCTTTCACAGGGCAAGATGGAGAGTTAACGGTGGATAACGATCTGTATCAATCCAATGGGATCGCACCGGCTGAGTACGCAGAGGTGAGTTAATTAAAGTTGAGCATTTATTTCGTAAACAGTCAATCCGTCTTCCAGTGTCGTTTGTTTGTATGAATTGATTCAATTTTTGGGAATTTGTCTGCTTGCAGATTGACCCCAAAACAAAGAAAGTCCAAAATGGGAAGAAGGCTGTTGCTCCGAAACCAGATCCAAAGGATGTCTATGCTCAAGTTAACAATCCCAAAAAGAACGGAGGAGGTGAGGTTACTGCATAAATGTTACACTAAACCACACTAATAATACTTCAAGTATTTGCAGAGCAGTGATCCCTCATTCATTTGTAGACTGTTTTATACATGATACTTAATAATAGACTGATTCTGAAAGGAAAACCATCATTAATTTTGCGAATGCTGATCAGATTGTGATGTATGTCAATTGCCTGCGATGAATGAGGGACCACTGTAATGTCACCTTCAGTTGTTGTTTTTTTCTTTTCTTTTTTCTCATCGCTATGTAATCTTCTTTCTATACTAAGAAACTAATTCTTTCCTCTTTAATTATATCTTTCTGCCTCGTTAACCAGTCACGAGTGACTTGCATGAGATTCACTGATTGATGCCCCTAACACTGTGAACCGTTTTCCTTTCATTCTTCAGGAAAGCAAAGTATCCATTTGTGGATGACCTTGTAGCTTATGCTGAGGTCGATGAACCCAGGAAGAAGGCGACCAATCAGGGTGATTGCACCTTCAGTTAGGATCTACATAGAGCATAAGATAGATCACAAAACTATCAGAAAAACATAATAAAAAATAATAATAAAATAGATCATAAGATTGTCATGGAATAGATTAGAAGAATATCAGAAGAATATTGTAACATATATCAGAAGATTATCGTCAAAATAATGGATCAGTAAATAATAATAATGCCACATGATTGATCTGAAGAATGTCATCAAATAGATTAGAATATCGTAAAACCCATCAGAAGAATATCATAACACAAATCATAGAATAAATAGAGAATAAAATAGAATTGTATTGAAAGATTGATGTCAGCTCTTCAGTGCACATATGAATTCCTCTAAATTGAATTATTGCATTTCTGTCAGTGTGGGAAGATGACCTGGTTCAGTATGCAGAAGTGGATGAGCCAACCAAGGGTGAATATTTGCTCTGTTTTAGTCCAATTGTGTTATGTAATCAGCCATCAAGCTCAGAAATTAGTTGTTCTCAAATTTCAATTGGATGTTTAAATTCATTTTTTTCATTAGGGAAGTCAACCAATGCGGCGGTCACGAAAGCCAAGAAGCCAGTGCAGGGTGACTCTTTTATATGTTCAGATGTACTCAGATGTGTTTATTTATTCAATTTATTATTGAGCCTTGAAACCTTGAATCAATAGCAGTAAAGTCTGATGGGCCACTTGATGTGCACTATGGTGGCTGCCTTAAGCATAGTATCACAATTTAAGGTCATGACTATAAAGATAAATTTTATGACTTGATTATCATAAATTTAACCAATCATTCAGATTTATTATAAATGGATCCTTTCATGGATCCTATGAGTGATTACAGGTCGTCTCAGTTTTGATGAGATTTGTCGTGAATTCGGTTTTACTTTTTATCTTCAGCAGTTTCTCCGTTGTTGAACAACGAACCCGTTGAATATGCAGTTGTGAACAAACCCAAGAAGCCAAAACAGGGTGATTTCTACATCTGGAATTTAAATTTCTATTTGTTATCTAAAGCAAGTAAACAATATTAATATAAAGTCAGTCTTTGAGATCCTCATTCAGAAGTTCAATAGTGGAAATACACATGAAATTCATGTCCACACGTATCGCTGTTTTGTTTTCAGGGGTTGATGAGTCCTCTGGGAGTGCAGTTAATTCAAAGAAAGCTACATCTGGTAAACAGATCTAAGAGCTGATTATTCTGATTGCCTTTTGTAGTCAATTGTGTACATTGAAGAATTGTGGGATTTGTGGCCAAATTGCTTAGTTTCCAGCTGCTTTCTTTTGTAGGGAAATTCATCCTCAGTTCGAGTCAAATCACCCTGCAGTTCTTGATTTAAGGCAGTTACAGGCCACTAATTGGTGGTATTGTATACAATTGATTGGAAATAGTTATGCGTCTGAATTATTGAATCAGAATTTGTTTGCTTCAATCCCATGCTTAGTCGCTTTTTTTCAGCATTCATCACAAATGATTTATTTAAATGTTATGTAATCATTCTCTTTCAGTTGTCATTGAGTGATCCATGAAATGCGGTTTCAGCTTCAACTTCTGCCTCGTCTTGAGTTTCATGATTTCCTTCTTTGCAGCTCCCCCTCCCCCCTCTCCTTACGAAGATGTCGCTGGGGATCAGACCTACGCTCAAGTAAGCACCGCTCTCTCAAATAACTCCCTCTTGACAAATTATTTCCGCAGGTGAACAAGAAACCAAAGAAGCCGTCCATTGGAGCCAAACCCAAAAAACCAATAAAACCATGTGAGCTCTCTATCTCTCTCTCAAATTGAGCTTACAATATTGTCTTATCTTATTTACTCTTCAAACTGAATTCCGCTTGCATTTCTCTATTTGTCCTTGATTTCTCATTCACAGCAAAACCCTCAATGCCTCCACCACGCGGTAAAGTCAACATTGCCTCCACTTAAGCCTCATTTCACACTTCCCTCTTCAGAAAACCCGTACGAGGACGTGTCCCAGGGGAAGAAATTCAACCCCAACGAAGAATCTGTTTATCAGAACTGTGGACAACCAGACGAAACCTACGCGAATGTGAACCATGCGAATCAGGTAAAAGAACCAGCGACGTTTCTCCTTCATGCCTCACGTTGGTCGATTTCAGTTTGTGAGTGAAGAGGGCATTGTTTACGCTGAGGTTGAAGTTGACCCTCCGACCGATCAGAACGTCATCCACGGAGGCCATGATCAAGTGGATTACGCCCAAATCGACTACACAAAAACTTAATTCTAGTTCAAAAACTCCTCATTCTTCTTTGTTATTTGCCAGCATTAAATCCAAGGTTTCCTCTCTGTGATTAGTTTACAAAGCAGGAGTTCTGAATTTTACTACGCATATACTTTTGCTATTCCTTTTTGTTGTTGATGTCCTGGCATGCATAATTGCCATATTTTCAAAGTATTCTGTGGTATTTATAGCCATTATATTATTCCCTGTTTGATTACAGTTGCCATTCCATGGAGTGTAAATATTCCTTTCATCCATTTTCTTGTCCACAAACAACTTTTTTTTTATTTTCTCCTTAATGTAATTCTCCTTCGGTCACAATATAGAAATATTGCAGAGTGATTTTTACTCCGATTTAACGGGTGTTATTACGTCCCATGCAAAATGTACTTAAAAGAAGTTCAATGTTACGCAGCATATAATCAATTCTATGCATTTTATACCTAATTAGGGTGCTTTCACAATCAGTTTTAAATAGGTTGCAATTGTTTTAGGAGTAGAAATAGGTGCATGCTGGACGTGTCTTCCATATCTAGCTTTAGTTTTCCTCCTCTTGATATTTCATCCAATTGAGATTACTTTGTGGCCATAATTCATGGCTCAGTCTTCCATCTCTACTGAGTCTAATCTGTGGATTACATCTATAAGTAGTGATTGTTACATCTTAACGTTGAAGATATGAAATCAATGGAGTCTCCTTTGTTTTGACGTTGAAGTGCCTTCAGCTCTTTTTAGCCTTATACATTGTGTTAAACTGTTATTGCGTTATATTCTTCACTTCTATACTATTCCAGAAAGATTTATTTTATATGGAATTTTATCACCGAGCATAATTATTAATAGTGCTTTTTATATTATTATCTTTTATTGTGTGATTTATATTTGGATTTGAATAAAGAAAGAAAAATGATTCTCTTTGAGAAAATATTTGTTCTGTTTCATTTTCACACATCGGAATTCTGCGAGTTGAATTTACAGTGAACAGGGTGCGACTGTACTGCGTCGTGATGAGGAAGTGATTATAATGACTGCCTATAACCATATCAAGTACCTGAGACAGCTTGTAAGCATAGTGATAACCTTCTGCGCCTGATAACGACACGTGTGGTCTCATTTTTAGAAAATCGAATTGTTCTGCATCAGAATATCATAAATAATTCATTAGTGAACCTGGATTGATCTATTTATGAATCAAGAGATGTCAAGTGTTTTCTTCGTGAACCAAATCTCAAGTCAAGAGACCCTTTATTTCGCCTTGGTGTCTGCATAATATGATTTGTAGCCTGTTTGGTGCTAAGAGAACTCTTGATTCATCTTATCTTTCAACATATGCCAGTGATAAACAAAATATCTGGGGAATCCCCTTATGGTAATAACCATCCTAATTGAGGCCAGTAACTATAACCTTCTGTACGCATCAATGATATTGAACATCACGGGTGGTATGCACAAGCGATTCTCAGGCTTAGACTTCAGACTTTAAGTCTGAGAATGTATTCTAAGCACAACTCGTAAAAGTAAATTCTTAGAATTCATTCCTTACTCTGAGATTGCAATATAAATGTTATATTATACCTATAGGCTTACAGGTCTTATCTTATTTATTATTTTATATTCTTTTCATTTATATATTTATATATGTAATGTTTCTGGTCATGGGTTAAAACCAGCTTTTGCTGATACCATTTGCCTAATAAAAACTCCACACTCAACTCTGAGGGCCACAAAACAATCGTTTTTGAGAAAACTTCCTCTCAATGCACCAAATTTATTGATTAAAGGTAAACATGAACAACCACTTGTGATAAGAAAAAAAATCATGTTCATGCATGATCAATGGCTATTTTAGTTGTTCTGGGTCAAATACCTTGCAATGAATCGATATCAAGAATCGAGAGAGCATAATGCTTTCAGAACGTTATGTCTGCGAACGATAACAGGTCAAATTAGCCTTGATTTAACTTGTTCATTTGGCTTGAATTACCAATTTAAATCAAGGCTAATTTAAATTACTAATTCCAACGGAATCAACAATTTAAATCAAGGCTAATTTAAATTACTAATTCCAACGGAATCAACCATTTAAATCAATGCTAAGAATTAGAGTGATAAATGTACAGGTAATTCAATTTTATAAGTCAATTGAGCAAACCAAAGTTTTTAACCATATTTAATGTTTCTTTCAGCTATCCCCAAAACCGAAACAGACTAAAATTCCCTCCCAGATTTAAGAAGTATTAAAAGTTTTAAAGTCTTAGCACTATGATCGAACATGCACAACAAAACCTCACAAATCCAGCCCCTGGTTTCCGTTTAAACAAACAGAAGGACAAGAAAGCAGGATAGCCACAATGATGCTACATAGAAGCAAATTAACAAATTCGGGCAGATTTTGTGGAGAATTCTCGTCTATTCCGAACGCCATTTGTCATCCATGTTTAAACCGTTATAAATCCAGTCAAAGAAATTGATGCAAACACAAGCGTCGAATGCTATTATCATATTATTATTTATTATATTCATAAGAATAAAAATAAAATCAAGACATTGACTACAATTAAATAAAAGAGACATGCAGAACATGAGACAGAGTGGAGGATTTCATCTGAACCTGGGAGGGGGAGGGGGTCTTCCCCACCGTGGGGGAGGACCTCTGGCCATGTGGGGGGGAGGTGGTCGTGGTGGAGGCACCCCGGGGGGACCCATGCGGGGGGGAGGGCGTGGCGGTCCCACTCGCGGAGGAAAGGGGCGGGGAGGCATGCGCATACGTGGGGGACCAAAGGGGGGAGGGGGCCTCATGCGTGGTGGGAAGGGGGGGCGGTCGAACGGACCCCTGAAGCCAGGCGGGGGCATCCCAGGGGGAGGGTAGTGGCCGGGGGGAGGGGGTCCATACGGGGGTGGGTGGTAGCCACTGGCCCCGGGGGGAGGAGAAGACTCTTCTTGGTTTCCTCCACTTGGTTTCTCCCCAAGGAGTCCTGGTTTGCTGTTGCTTCCGGATGACTTGGGGGGAGATCCCAGAAGGGAGGCATCTGGGGTGGTCGTTCCAGGAGGCTCGTCAGAGGCACCTCCGTCCTCTGCACTACTCCATCTTGTCTTGCGCTCCTTCTTGTCCTCTGGGGGCCATGTTCCGGGGGGATACTGTCCGTACCAGGGGGGGTGGGTGCCAGGGGGAGGTGCTTTGCTGTCATGCTGAGGGGGGTAGTAGGGAGCCTTCTTCTGGTCTCCGTTCTGACTGTTGTACCAGTTGCTCCATTCCTGGTTGTACGCAGCATTTGGATCTGAGTTGTAATAGTCGTAATAGGAGCTGCTGTCGTAGCCATCTGCTTTGTACTCTTGGCCGTCGTATCCGTTTGCTTTCCAGTAGTCATAAGTGTCGCCTTGGTAACTCTTCGGATCCTGTCCGTTGCTTTGCTCGTAGCGCTGCGTTTCATCATACTCTTGTTTGATGAAGTCCAGTCCACTGGTGGAGTCATAGCGGGCCCTCTTCTCCGGGGGAAGGTGTCCCCACTGCTGCTGCCACTGTTCGTAAGCGGCGCCTTTGGGCGATGAATATCTGTCCTTGGAGGGTCTTTTATCTGTGCCCTCCTTATTGTACCTAAACGCGCAAATCTTCATGAACGCAACAATCCATAACAAAAGACTCACGTTGCTACAAGTTTCTCTGCCTCGTCGCGATCGAGTTCAATCCACATGATTTCGTCAATATGCTGGTCGCTGTCCTGAGGAAGTGAGTAATTCGCTTTCATTTCCAAAACCGCTTCTTCTGGCACAAATTTCCCTGCAGAAAAAAAAGCCCAGCATTTTCAGAAGAAGCGCTGAAGTCGCTTGCTCACCATCCTCGTGCGTCCGCCTCCATTCGCGCTGCTTCAACTCATTGTCCTCCGGTTGAATCACAGCGCACAGACGCTTGAAGCCCACAAAGCTCTTCATCTTACGACGTCTGGCTGAGGCATAAACGTTGGTTTGGTCCAAGATGAAATTCCGCTTCCGTTTACTCCCTGAAAGATAATCAAATGACGGCTGCACTCAGAAGGAGCGACACAACACACCGATTTGGAAGAGTTTGTTGAGGCAGTTGGTTGCCTTCTGGATGAGTGTGTCCCATCGGCCGTGGTAATTGTTCTTCCTGGCCATTCCCATCACTCGCATCTTATCAATGAGCGTGTCAGTGCCAATGACATTGTAGCGCTTGTCCGGCTGCTCCTTGGACATCTTCAGTGACCACGTCGTCTTGCCAGCTCCTGGTAAGCCCACTATCATGATGATCTGGGAGAGAAGAGGTTGAGGAGAACCAAGGGGATGGAGGAAAGAGACGTACCTCACACTCTGCCTTGCGGGCTGGCGACAACATGCCCCTCACGCGTTCCTCCAAAGGAAGGTGCTCAATGAAGGTGAATCCCGAGGGTGGAGGGAAGTAGGGCTCCCTCTGCCCAAAGTTCACCTCAAATCTGGAAGGAAAATCAAGCTAATGTACAACTGCATGCAGTTAGAACGCCGTCCAACCAACCGGCAGTTCTTGCTCAAGATATGAGGAAACAGAGCATGCATTTTGGATGCTGTTTTGATCTGGTGCAAGTTCTCTGCCACGCCAAGCCAGACGCCATTCTTCATGAACGTCAAGCGAGGGGGCATCGTGGTGAAGTCCACCATTGCCATGATCACATCCCCCTTGCCAAACGTCTCGCCAAAGTTGGTGAACTTTCCAGCAGAGGAGAACTTCCCAGTGCCTCCGTAACCAAACGAATTCTGCTCTTCTCCTGATTCACAAAAACAACAACGTGAAACAAAAGCAAATCGAGAAATCTCAGATGAAAGAAATACAGATTCAACGTACAATGAGGTCAACTGTGTAATGTTTTCAGAATTTGAAGCCTTCACCATAGCAACGTTTAGATTTCAATTTTTATTCAACTGTAGAAGTGTTTCTGTTTGGTGGGGACAGGGAGAAGGTGCACCAACAATAGATAAAACTTATTCACAATTTTTCTTGTAATTTGAGAATAAATTTCAAAATACAAATAGAGAAATCAGACTATAAATATAATAAGATGAACTTTGTGCAAGATGAGTAACTTCACCCTTAAAATACTCTCTTCAATAAATTTGACAAATTTAATATTTAAAACCATGCACGCATCAATTTAATTGTTTGCTTTAAATGAGGAAATTCAAAAGAGGTACAGAGAGGAGATGGAATGAGAAAGAGAGCTAATATTGCTTTCAACTACCAACTACTGGAGATACTTTTAATTTTAGTACATTGAAATGGTGTAAAAAGAAGAAGAACAACATCCGCATGCAATTCGCTCAGACTCCTCAATTGTGAAATAATATTGGAAAAACAAGGAGAGGTGAATGAGTACACAACAGCTCAGCAATACACTGATTACATAATTCATCATAATAACTCCCCAAAATACATAAACACGTATTAATTAAATGGTCAAACGTTAAGCGGTTAGTCTACAGTAAAATAGCATTGTAAATCAGGTAAAGCTTCTCAAGTGATGTGCTAGGAAATATCCCAATTTAAATCCGAAAATCGAATTATATCCAAAACTACATGACATGTAAAGAGAACAATTACTAATTCAATATCCGTAAATTAAAAGTAATTAAAATGAGAGACATGCGTAGTATGTACAGAAAAGCGGCCAACTCTTAACTGAATGATTAAAGTTAGTCAATTTGTGCATCAGAATGTTAAACCAAATGACGCAAGTAATTAGACAAAAAATTACTTAACAGAATTTGATTTTACACAAACTGTACTTTTACCGTTATAATATCAAACTAGAAATATAAAGAATAACGCTTGAGATGGTAATATTTTAAAATTTGAAAATAATGAATTTTGACTTAGTAGCAAACCAGCACCTTTTGTACGGCGAATAAAACACATAGAATATTTCTCCCATAGAGAGGAAGAGCATAATAAATTCAAAATACACGTATTAGAAAGCGACTGTTATAAATAGAAGGAAGTACGTATAATATTTTGTAATCACGAGAAGACACACACCCAGCAATCATGCAGTCGGTGCACAGCTTGAAACCAGCTCTATTTGAGCTGAGAAACAAGAAATCAGACTTTTCTAAGTGACCCAATAAACCAACACAGCGACTCTCTATTCAGAGTAAATCAAATGCAAACCGTATGAATTAAAGCTCATGAAATTATAAAAAGTATTTATACGATTATTAAAAGATTGTCTTTTAGAATAACATTCAAGATAAATGAGTAAGTTGATGTCAATTGTGTTCTGCTTCGTTTTGCCCTGAAATCAGCCAGCATAACACGCTTAAACATTCAGTGGACAATTAAATAACTTTTAAATACATAATGCACATGCAAATTTAAATTGGTATAGAATTTATTTAATAATTCCCTTCTGTTTTGTATGCAGCAGAGCATAGTGACGCCAAGTATTTATTACGACACTATGAATATGATTACCAGACAGCATGCCACATTCTGTCTGAATTTAATCAACTGAAAATAAAAAACTTAATACAGCCTCCGTAGACAAGCTATGCAGCAATGTAAGTGCATGTATAATATGATCTCGCAAGAGCCAGGCAGAGATAGCAGCCAAGAAATATGCCAATTGAGGGCTCAACATGACGGCATGATGTCTGACGTGTGATGTTTGTGTGGAGGTGTGAGCAGTGCATGAATACCTAGCTGGAAGGAGGTGCTGTCCAGGGACCAGCCAACGCGGACCAGGTGGGGATTCGCCTCTTGGTGCTCTTCTCCGAAATCCACGGGAAGGTGCTCCGCAATGACGACTTCAAAACAAACCTGTAACGATTGTTCAATACCTCACAGATCCCCCAACAAGGGCTCCCTCTGAGGAGGCACATGCAGTCAGAGTATGTACAGCCACCAAGCAAAAGTGTGTTAATTCCTGTGATGTGCTCACAAAGGCAAGGACATCTGGGAAAGGAACAAGCAGTTGACTCCCCTGGTGCCTACTTCATGTGTGTATCTCTGGCGCTTATCACTAGAAATATGCCCTGAATATTAGTGAATATTCTAGAATTAGTCATACAGCTGAATTTTGAGGATTTTATGCTATTTCTAGAGTGATTGCTCCAACTGAAATGATCACACACAGAAGGCGGCAACTAGATTTGTCCATTGACAAGTGAGGATTTTTAAGAGAAAAATCTGTGAACACATCAAAAGTAAGCATAGAAAAATGCAAGCTGCTTAAGAAAAAGAGCGAGCACTTTCATACAAGAAACACAATCGATGAACATGCAGTTAAATCGTTAAAAATCAAAGAACTCTATCCAAGTATGTGCAATAAACCAAACAACAGAAGCATGAACAGAAAATCATTCTCACACAAAACACAAGTGCCACACACAAACACACAAATGAACATTATACACACGAGGGGTGAATGACATGCGATAAGTTAACCCCGCTTAAACCGATGAAACACAGAGGGCGCCACCCGTAGCTAAGAATCCAACCGTGCGCTTAACAATCCCACAAACACAGATTTGTGTTTGCGCGGAGGTTTTAAGTGCAATGTGAAGAAGAAGAAGAAGCAAGCGACATTATATCTAAGCCAGTGGTCAGTGCACACTGGTGATGAAGATGCACAGAAAACATCCAACATTCGTTATGTTTGAATCAAGAGAAGCGGAACTGAAACACATCCACCATAGCCCCTTATTATTTAGAGAAAGCTATGAAACATCCTAAGAAGACAGCTCAACGCTTTACCTTTCCAGTACACACGCCGTATGACGCGCGTGCACCCGCCCAGCAGAAGCAGAATCCGGTTGGATGCGTCAGGGCCTCACCAGAATAACTGAGGAGTCAACATTTGAGCGTCATCCCTCATGAACACAATTCAGTCTCACCCATCTTTGGAGATCTGAAGGTGGAGGTCAGAATTGTAGTGATCCAGGACGACGCGGTCTGGATCAACCTCTGGCTCATCTGGGTCTCTTTCCCTCTCCTCCATGACTTCCCGCAGTGCATACCTGGTGGAATCATTCCCATCATGTAGGCAATGGAGCGTGCAACACTTACCCCGTGGCAGCGTCCTGCAGCTCGGCCCCGGCTTCTTTCAGCACGACAGCCTGGTCCTGCCATGGACTCTGCAAGCCGGCTGCGCCTGGTTGTAACGCAGCAGCTGCTGGCTGTAACCCGGCTGCAATAGCTGCTTGTTGCTGCAGCTGCTGCAGTTGGTGCATTTGAATTGCTTGCTGCAATGAAGGGTGTTGTTAACAGTGATGCAATGTGAATGGGAAGGGCTTACTTGCAGCTCTAAGCTGGGTTGGTGCAGAAGTGCAGGGGCCCCTGCCAGCATGTGAGGGTGATGGGCAGCAAGCCCAGGTGCTCCAGCTAAGCCGGGAGCACCCACCAAACCTGGAGCACCTACCAAGCCCGGAGCTCCTACCAAGCCTGGAGCACCAGCTAAGCCTGGAGCACCGGCTAACCCTGGAGCACCAGCTAACCCTGGAGCACCAGCAATCTGTGGTTGAGCAGCCTGGGGCAGCGCCATGAGTCCCATGGATGTCTGAATGGCTGCTTGGCCTTGCAGATTGGCAACTGCTGCTGCCAAATTAGGGTCCTTGCCAGATTCCTCTTGACCATCTTGGGAAAGACCTGGGAACAATTCATGTGAAAAGAGAGAAGGGAGGTGAAGAGTATTGACTCACAAGGGCTACCAGGAGAGGGAGGTACAGGCGGTTGCTGTTGCTGCTGTTGCTGCTGTTGTTGCTGCTGTTGCTGCTGTTGTTGTTGCTGTTGCTGAATGGCCTGAGCATGGAGAGCCTGCATGGCTTGCGCTTGCAAGGCTGCATGGTGCGGATTAGGGAAACCACGCAGGGCGGCCAAGCCAGGGTGACCAGCAGAAACAAAGGCTGGGTGGCCACCTGGCATCATGACCATGGTTGGACGCATGCCCATAGAGGAGGTGAGGCCGTGAGAACCAGCAGATGACATCACAAGGGGCATGGAGCTCATGACAGTCACAGACGGCTGACTGCTCACTCCCATCAGATGGCCAGACACAGATACAGCCGCCATCTGAGGACTCATGGGACGTGGAGATGCAACAAGCGGCTGCTGTGGAAGGCGAGTTGCCATCAGCTGCCGTGGCATTTGTGCCTGCATTTGAGCTGCTGCGGCTGCAGCCATCGCAGCTGGGGCACCAGACATCATCGGTCTCATGCCAGGCATTCCTGGAGCAGCTACAAGGCCAGGTCTGCCAGGGATAAGGCCAGCAGGGATACCAGCAGGTAATCCTGAAGGAAGTCCTGCTTGAAGTCCAAAAGGGTGCGCACCCTGAGGAAGCCCCGGAATGGCACCTTGAGGGGCACCTCCCATCATGGGCACAGCTCCCTGGGGTACAAGTCCTCCCGGAGGTTGTAAGAGCTGGAAGTTCATCTGGAAACAAAATTAACTCAATTCTGAAGGATATCACAATCAAATGGCACATGCATCACATGTCAAAACATTGCTGCCATTCCGGAGTTGAATTACCCATGAGGATCATACATGAATCAGCATTAGCGAAAAAAAAATTCCAATGTCAACGATTTATCTGTGCTGGATGATGGATCTAACATTCACTATCGTCGCGATGCGTTATGATTCTTCTGACTGCTAATTGCGACAATAGTCATATCCGAAGATACCCAAAGTTAGTCGGCACTTTCCGGTACTTTGCGTGACAAATATGGATCGTCGACTATGCTCGGAGATGTGACCTATTTTAGACTTTCGCTTTCAGCCATGTGGTTGTTTATTTTTAGCCTCAGTTCTGTTTTGATTTTTGAATGTGCCTACCTCTGTTTAAATGCCAGGGGATTTAAATTTTAAACGTCTGTAGATAGATTCTATTGCAAGCAATCGTTGCTATTTTAGCCTGATGTAGGTATTATTTCATGGATGAAACATTGATTACATGTAGTAATACACATTGCCGCAACAAAAAAAAGTGACATTACAGGTTTCTCTCCGCTTTCCGATTCTTGTGTCACATGACCTGCTCTCCACGTGTTATAAATAAACCAGAGCACTGCGTCTGCGTAGTGCAAAGTAAACATACACGCATGCACATACAATTTCCCCGCGCTAAGCAGTTCAACATGCAGCCTATCTTTCCTTGCAGTTGCACATGTGATTTATACTGAGTCTTCACAAAAGAATACGTATCAATTATTATTACGCAATATTTTGTGCATCACCAATCAGTATATGAAAATTTTTATTTATTTTCATTCGAAAGTCATGAGAGAAGTTTGAGCGGGAAAGTGAAGCATGTGCGCTTGTTTACAGCGCAGTGTGCAAGCGCTGAGTGACGTCACTCGCAAAATGGTGTTTGTTTACTTCTTCATGAAGTGATTTTTTGTTGCGGGTTTTAATTAATGTAAGTTTGACATGATGGTACTGGCTCATATTGTTTTTTCTTGGAGCATAAATATACCATATAACGTCTGGAGGGCTTAAACACAAGGATTTGTCGGATAATATGTCTATATTTATCATAATCATGCAATCGGCTGAGTGTGGAGCCTCGCAGCCAGTAGACGCAAAAAGAAGCGGTTTACCGTCAGGCGAGGTATACAGACCTCGCCCGAGAATCTGTGCTACTCATACTCATAGTCACAGGGGGTCTTACCAGTGGGCAATGGATACATGGAATGCCTATGCAGCCTTCTAGCCAGTATATAATAATATCAAGGGAAGTCACTGATTTCTCAGAAGAACAATAACAAAGCCTCGGAACCTACATTCCCCTCACGGGAGAGAGCTGAGGCTTCGGATCTGGCAAGATTATGAATAAATGAACCTATAGACACCAAAAACTCCGCACGGCAGTGACTAATTAGTCATTAATTGCACAAAAATGCTTCCATTTCCAAAACGACTAACAACGGGCACGATCGCTGCAGCATTCGACCTTCACCTTAACAAGCCGCTCAGTGATTGATCAATAATAGTCCAGCTGAGAAATGCAATTGAAATTAATCAAAGCATTCACTCGATAGAGATCAGTCCAGCAGTACGATTCTATAAATTATTGGATGCATATAACAGTATTCAGATAATTTTATAGTTCGTAATACTGGTTATAAATTCTAAAGTTATTAGATAGATAACACAACATGTTGTGAGGTATATAAAACGATTCTAAACATATACACTAGAGGGCGCTGTGTGTGTCGTCTGCTAATTCCCGTCAAGTCAACTTACTTAAATGCAATGTGTCTTTTAACTCTAACTCCTTTTTCTAGCCTATTCCATGCTCAATTTGACTCTCAGAATAGTTTTTATTGTTCGAGAGACAATTACAGACAGGATGTTTTACTCTAAAGCCAATCTGTTAAATTAAGAATGTATCCTGAGCTCTACACTTTTGCAGCTCCATTCCGGTTTTAAGGATTTTATTTCGACATTTAGCGATCGTGAGTTCGCTGCGCGCTGAAAATNT